>JAAHCF010000888.1:0-12917 GCA_038367545.1 Beauveria asiatica | reverse complement strand
CCCCCCTCCCCCCCTTCTCCTCTTACACATGTGCCCGCGCTTCCACACATAACCTGTCTCCTTGTGTTGGCAGCAAGGCAACGACCCCTTCTCATTTCCTCTGAAACGGGGCATCTTTCCTGCTTGTTATGGCTTAGAGCAGGACTTGCCCTATTTTCTGTACTTGCAGCATCTCTCAGCGCGCGGTCCTCCCCCTCTCCTCCCCCCACCATCCCAAGCTCGGCGCTTGATCGAACAACGCTTCATAATTGCAACCTTGCCGGACAACTCTGCTCCCAGATTAGCCGTAGCGACTGACATGCACCGAAACTGATGCAGGTACACACACACACACACACACAGAGAGAGAGAGAGAGATGCACGCTTTTACTTCCAGCTAACCCCGTTCCTTCCTACCACGCTGGCGGTTACTCCCGTAGCCGCCCACGGGTTGAGATGGCCCCCTCGTTCCCCCACCCTACCGATCCTGGTGCCTTGCATTCTTTTCCTTGTCCCGGCCAATGCCAGCGCCTCATTCTCGCTAGCCTCGCTCTTTTAGACACATGGGACTTGTTTCAGTGCCATTTTTGGAGGATTGAGGGGGGAAAGCCGGCGGGCTTGTTTCTGTTTCATCGACAAGCGCCCGACTTTTTTTTTTTTTTTTTTTTTTGCGCGCAAATCCTCAACGTCTAAATTGGGAGTTTGCACTTGGTCCGACGTCGAGTTTTAAAGATGAACCATGAACCAGAAATCTTGTGATACTTGTTTCCGAAGTCTCTAGTTTTTATTTTATTTCTCTTTCCTATTGTCAAGATTCCTAGACGGTTGTGCTTGTTTATTTTCGATTTCCATTTCCCCGGAGTTTCATTCCCTCGAGTCTTCTTTCTCCTGCTGTCGACTTACAACACAACTACATTCATCACCCTGTCGTTTCGTCTTGATACTCCCCAATTGCGCTTCACAGATTGTCGCACTGGTGTGACGGCTTCTCCTCCACCTCGACCGCTAAAAACGCTACCCCCATCGCCAATAATATCTAATTCCTTGTTTCACGAACCTTCATGTGACGAGGCCACACACACACACACACTCACTTACACCCCTCGTCAATACCTCCCCGAACACACACCTCTGTGTAACCATGAAGGCTTCCAAACACTCGCGACAGCAGAGCGACTCGGCCAACTCATCTCGCCGGCGCGAGGCGCTGGCCCGCAACACCCTCGCACAAGCTCAGGCATACCAGCAGCGCCTGTCCAACACGGCCGCCGCGGCCGCGTACTACTCCATGCCCAGCACCGAGGCCGACGTCTACGACGCCTACGACGCCAGCGCCGTCCTGCCCCAGCAGCCGCAGTACCAGCAGTACCAGCAGCAGCAGACGGTAGACCAGCAAGATTTGCGGCGCAGCGCCAGCACCGGTGGCTGGTCCATGCAAGAGGAACAGTTTCACCGCCACCACCACCACCACCACCACCACCACCACAACCTTCAGCAGCAGCAGCAGCAGCAGCTGCAGCTGCCGCCGCCGCCTCAGCAACAGCAAAAGCACAAGCTGTACAAGCAGGCCGAGGCCAAGTCGCTGCTCGAGGCGCGGCACCGCCCCAGCAGCGGCGCATGGTCGATCCGCGACGACCAGCAGCTCATCACGGCACGCAGCGACGGTCTCAACTGGAGCCAGATCCAGGAGCGCTTCTTCCCGAGCAAGTCGTCCAACGCGTGCCGTAAGCGCCACGAGCGCCTCATTGACAGCAAGGGCCGCGGCAGCGACGAGGCCGCGCGCATGGAGCGCATCGCCACGCACTACGTCTTGATGCGGGAGAAGTTGTGGCGGCCGCTGGCGGATCTGACTGATGAGAAGTGGTCGTTTGTTGAGAAGACGGTACGTGGGAAATTTTACCTTTTTTTTTGTTTCTTTTTTTTTTTTGCTTGTGTCTTCTTTCGCACGTTTCAAGACAGGAGTGTATAAAAAAAAAGAAAAAAGGGAAGAAATGAAAGACTAACAAAATGACAACATAGTGCCTCTCCAGCGGTCTCAAAAACTTGCAAGGCGTCGCCAAAGCCGCCAACCGCCGCCAGCGCTACGACGCCAGCGCCATGGCTGCTGCCGCGGCGGCAGCCGCAGCGACAGGATACGACGACGACAGCGGCATCTCCGGCATTGGCCTGACGCCCGTGGACGAGACCGGCACCGCTGCATCCGCGCTCGCCGCGTACCACAGCAGTCCCGTGCCGCCGAGCCCTCACGGAGGAGGCGGCGGCGGCCGCAACAGCAGCGGCAGTGACGTCGTCGTGGGCCAGTCGTTTGCCTCGACCACCTCGCAGGCGGCATCGGCGACGACGACGACAACGGCATACCTTGCGCACCCGCAACACCTTGCCCAGGCGCATCTGCATCCGGCGTACACAAACATCATATACGGCAGCGGAGGCTCGGCGACGCAGTATCATCCGCAGCACGCCTACTCGTCGAGCATCAGCTCCGAGGGCAGCCTACATCCAGGTTATGTCTCGCGACGCGGCAACGAGAGTGCTTGACAAGGGGGGGGGGAGAACGCTTCCAACCCTGGCTTCCTCGTTTCGGTCTTCTTTCTCATCATGTTTTTCTTTGTCCCTTCTCTTTCACGGCCTACTCGCCAGTCACTGCAACCCTTTGCTTCTTTCATCTGGCCATGTCCGGAGCCTCCCATCTTCTTTCTTAGTCATTCCTTTAATCTCCTTTGTGCTGGCGACTCGTCCGTTTTCGTTTCTTCGGGGTTCATGATATAACTGTGGGGGTTTAAATTGGGCGTTTATGGGTTCTCAATTCTTGTTCATCTTGTTCATTTTCTGCCGTCTTGCTCAGCATTCTCTTTTTTTTTTCGTTACGATTATCAATGAATGACTCACCTTTTCTTTGCGCTGCCTGCTGCGAACCGGTTCTGGATCGCTCTTGATTATTGACGACGGTACGGAATTATAGCCTGTTCTGTTTGCTGTGTACTTGTGCAACCATTCTTCGAAAGCTTGACGAATCCCCTGGTAATACATTGTTCACTCGAGCCGTTCAGATGAACAAAAGAAAAAAAGTAAAAATATTCTATCCATGCAATGAGTTGTATACATCCTGTACAAGACCTGCAAGTCCACCGACGACAATGCTAGGCCGCCCCAACCGACCAAAGAGCAGCGCTATGCTCCCGAGTAGACGTCCATAATAAAACAAAATTTCAGAAAAAAGTCGTATAATTGTACAGCAGGTATCACAGCACGGCATGCCATCACCTACGGGGGAGGTCGAGCGCTTTGGCTGCCTCCTTGACGCGATCGGCCGTCATGCCAGCCATCTCCTCGAGCTCTTCCTCTTCCCAGAGGCCCTCTTCGTTTGCCGCGTCGCCAAAGAGGCCGCGCCACGCTCTGCTCCACATGTCCTTCTTCTGCAGCATCGCCAGCATGAGCACGGCAGGCAGATGCCAGACGCTCGCCCAAAAGAGGCCTCTGGCGCTGCCCTTGTGGCCGTCGTGCTTCCAGAAGCGCACCGCCTCGCGCGCGAGCCACAGATTGACGGGCAAGCTGGTCACGGCAAAGGACCACTCGGTAACGCCCGCGGCGCACATGGAGATGCAAATCGGGATGAAGACGAGGCTGTACCGCAGGGCCACGCGCGAGTTGCGCGCCGAGTTGGTCCAGGCCAGCATGCGCAAGCCTGCGGCCTTGTACTCGTCGCGGATGGGCCAGCTCAGGGCCATGAAGTGAGGAAACTGCCAGGCAAAGAGCAAGCCCGCCAGCAGCCAGCCGCCAATGGAAGAGCCGTCACTGGCAAGAAGCAGTTCCTGCCAGGAGCCATCCTTGGTGGCGGCTTCACCAGCTGCCGCCGCCCAGCCCATCAGCGGCGGGATGCCGCCGACAAGTGCGCCGACCCAGGTATTGAAAGCCGTCACGCGCTTGAGTGGTGTGTATATCCCGGCATAGAGCACGATGTTGGCAACACCCAAAAAGGAGACGGTCGGGTTGACGCCAAAGTACAGGCCGCCCGCGCCGACTGCACCAGCCAACATGGCAAAGAACGCGGCGCTTCGTTTTGGAATGAGCCGTCTCACAAGCGGCCTGTTCCTTGTTCGCGTCATCTTGGCGTCGGTATCGGGCTCGTAGAGCATATTGAGTGCGTTTGCGCTGGCCGAGCACAGTGCCGTGCCGGTGGTGAGGAACAGCAGCGTGAGCGGGCTCAGGCTCGTCGTGTCGGTCATGGACGGGGTCAGCATCTCGGGCACGGGGTAGAGGGCATAGGGTACCATGGCGGTCAGCACCACCAGGAATGTGAGTCGGGGCTTGGAGAGCGAGAGAAAGGTTGAAAATGTGCGCCGAAACGACTGCGCGGGTTGTGCGGCGGCCTGCGTCGTCAGGAGAGACGAAGCGTCGGGTGGTAGGGGAGCCTCCTCGTCACCGTTTTGGGCATGCTGTTGCTGTTGCTGTTGCCGTTGCTGCTGTTTCTTGAGTTGCCTCCGACGATGCGGCGGCAGTTGCTCGAGGGGTTGGCCCTCGGAGACTGGTTGTGTGGCTGGGCTGTCAGTGGTGGATGCGGCTGTTGCGGTGGATGTCGCGCGCGCATTGCCGGTGAAGACGAGCAATTCGAGGCACCGCGAACGCTCAAACGCCCGATTCGAGAAGAAGAATGTCGCACCGCCCATTGGTAACGGAGCGGCCGAGACGCGGGGCGCCTGCGCGGTCGAGGTTGCCGAGGACAGCCATCTGGCCGCTGCCGCAGGGCTTGCTCGGTGAGTGACAGCAGCGTGGCATTGTCGTCGCGATGCGTGCTTCAGGATGTGTACAGACCGCATTTTAATCGTCCTCGGGTCATGACGCGACCGCGACAAGTCCAATGCGTGTCGAAACCGCCAGAGCGAGCCGTGGTCTGCGGCGGATTCGGGTCCGAGATGATGATAGTGTCGCAAAAGTGAAGTCCTGGCTGGAGCTTTTTTTACGCTTGGCTGACGGCAACGCTTGCGGCCCATTCCGTCATGTGACTGGGTCCGCCTGGTATGTGGACGGCAACGAAAACGGCTGAGATGGAAGAATGAGAATAAAGTTGACGTGACTTTTATCATATCGCCGCTTTGAGATGTCGATTTGTTTTAATAATTTATGGTGTAGTTATTGTGTGTGATGCTGGCGCCAGCATCCTAGAAGCAGACTCTTGTCGTTAAGCACATGAACAAGTTTGGAACCTAGAATGGCCGACTCTATTTTATTGAGGTGTTTTATCCGGTCTTGGAAAAAAAGGGAGTCAGCGGGAAAATAGAAAATCAACAAAAAAGGCCGCTGCAAACGCCAGTGCTATGCTTCTAGAGGCCAAGCTGCCTCCTCATCGACCGCCTCACGGTCAGGTTTCTAGTTCCTAATGCTGGTCTGATGCGGGGTGATCTACAGAGATGTATATAAAAGGATGCAGGCCGGCCGTTCTACTCCCATGCTCCATTTCCAATTCGCCCTCCGGGACCAAACATGTTGTCGTCCTTGACTGCCTCGCTGTACTCGGGCGGCGGCGACTCCCATTTGCTGTCGTATGGATCCGGATCGCTCTCCTCGCTGGCCTGGTCAATGTCGGCGTCGCTTGAATGGCCCTGCTCGCTCGTCTCCACATCCTCAATCGGCGACTCCTGCTGCTGCTGCTGCTGCTGCTGCGAAGACGAGTGCTGTAGCCATGAACTTCGTCGTGCGGGAGAGGCCTCGTCCTCAGAGGTGCTCGCGTATGGCGACGCGGCGTCTGTCCTGGGCGGCGGCGGCGGCGGCTGCGTCGTTTCGTTGGGCAGCGCGAGGGGCGTGGAAAAGTCAAACTCGGCAAACGGGTTGCTCGTAGCGGCGGAGGCGGGCGTCGCGGGAAACGCGGTGCTCGGCCGCGCAATGTGCATCTGGCTCTTGCTGGCTCTGTGCAGACGCGGCTTTCGCGCTGTCGCGGGGGAAGTGCCGCGGCTGCGGCGTGAGCGCATCTCGAGACGCTCCTCTTCGACCGTGTCGTCGTCGGTGACGTCGCCCGGCATGCCAAACGTGTGGGAACGATCGCCCAAGCTGCGGAGGCACCCGCCCGAGCGGCGTCGATGGTGCGGCTGTACGATGCCTGCCGGTGTATCGCTCCCTACGGCGGTTGGCGGGATGCCTGCAGAGGTGGCCGGGATTCCGGCACCGAGCGTACGCAGGTCGCGCTGGCTCTCGGAGAAGACGACCCTGGTGCGGAGGCGGTGCACGGCGTGGTCGAGCGCGAGCTCTATCGCGCAGCGGTCGCGTATGCGGCTGAGCTTGGGCCACGTAGCTCTCTCGCCAGCGATGCTGGAGCGCAGCATAAAGTCGGCGCTCGGATTGCTCAGTAGGCCAGGCAGCTCGGCGAGGCCAATCTCGGGAAGAATAGTAATGTCGCCAAAGTACTTTTGGCTGAGGATGCTCTGGCACTTGGTCATCAGGTTGGGGAAGATGCCCATCTCGGCCATAAACTGCAGGCGGTGCAGGGCCTCGTCCCTGGCCAGCGTCGTAAACGTGCTGAGCCAGTCGGATTCGTTGGGAAGCGGCTGCTTTGCTTTGCGTAGTTTAGCTTCAGGAGAGAGATGGTCGTCCCTGGGCAGAAACGGGACAACGTGCGGGTTGACCTGTGACACGATGAAATGGTTGACATTGAACATTTCGGCCAGTCGAGTCATGGGAAGATCATTGTCGACGGAGCCGTCGATGAAATGCTGCGGCGATGGGTTCCAGCGGTGATGCTCGCCAGTAACCGGGTCCTTGACGAGCAGCGGGGACGAATGGAACACAAAGGGAAGGGAGCAGGATGCCGTGACGGCCGACCAAATCATGACATTGGGAGCGGTGATGTAGTTGAGCAGCCGAGGTAGCTCGTACATGGACTCTGTCGAGACGCAAATGTTGAGGATGCGGCGTGTGCGATTATAAGCTTCCTGAAAGGTCATGTCGCCCATCATGGTGCGCATGACGCGCTTGAGGTGTTTAATGTCTGACCAGCTGCCCTCGGTGAGTAGACGACGAACGTGGTTGAGCGTGCCAAAGTCGCTCTCCTCATTGCCAAACACGGCGAGGTCGCCGTGTGGAAAGTCGCGGATGAGGGCGGGAATCTCCTCGTCGCTGCGGGTGCAGAGGACGGCGCAGACGATGCTGCCGGCGCTGGCGCCCGAGATGATGCGCGGCAGCAGGTTGGCCTCGAACAGCGTCTTGAGCACGCCGATATGGGACATGCCAAAGGTGCCGCCGCCCGAGAGCAGCAGCGCGCTGCGGCCAAAGCTCTGGCGCGAGAGCAGCATGCTCTCGAGCAGGTCGCGGGGCACCATATCGTTGTTGACGGCGCCGTGGATGACGACGGCGTCAATCGTCTGCAGCGCCGAGTCGACGTAGCGCTCAATCAGCGTCTTGGTACCCAGATAAGAGTGGCGGTAGAGGTCGACGTTGCCCATGCCGCCCAGGTCGCGCGACAGCTCGGTGCGGATGAGGTGCATCATGGTGAGTAGGTCGCCGTTGGCGCGGGCCTCTTCGAGCGCGGCCAGCCGTTCCTCGATGAGGCACGGGTTGTAGTCGCCGTCGGAAAAGTCGCGCTTCCACTCGTCATTGCCTTCGAGCAGATCTAGTTCCTCGGCGGCACTCTGCCAGTGTTTAAACGTTTCGGCCTGTTGAAAGAGCAATCAGTCAGCAAACGGGTCAATACAGATGGAGGAATGAGTAATGATGACAGGAAAAGGCGTTAATTGAGCAACGTACACTCTTCATGCGCAATGTTAGAATCTGTTTGCGTTCTTCCTTCTTGCGCAGCAGCGCTCTCTCATCGGCGCTCAAGCCATCCTTCCAGTACAGCAGCAGGTCGTTTGCGCCTTTGATGGTTTTGGATACTTTTCCCACAATGTTGGCCTCGGACGGGACCTGCAGTCGCTGCCAAGGAGCGGAAGACACATCTGCCCTGTGCGAGGACGTCGATTTTTGGGGGCTGCTTGGTGCGCGCGCCCTCCGGGGGAGAATGAGGTCGACCATGGCGTGGCCGGAGGGGGGAGGGGAACTTGGTGGCGCGCAGTGAATGGTCAAGACCAATTTATCGTGATCAATTTTTCAAAATGTTGGGCCAGTTGTACTCCATGCTGCAGACGACAAGAAAAAGGGCTGCTTAATAAAACAGGCCGCGCTGTAGACAAACGCTCGATCGCAACGGTTCGGAATCGGCGGGCGACTTTTGTAGTGACGTTTCGTTTTGGCGGGACGAGCACCCCAATGCCGAGGAAGACTGGGGGGAGGTTCTTGGTTGAGAACGCAAGAGTGCCAATTTAAACTTTGTGCCAGTGGATATTGAAAAACACAAGCTCAGCTGGCTTGTAGGGAAAACGGTGACTAGGGCAAAGACAGAAGGATAAACGAGGAAAAAGAAAAAAAGATGAAGAGGAGATGAAAGAAATGTTGAGACTTGCCCCATGTATTGAAGATGCAGATTTACCCAACACGGCGGGCATCTTGCGTGGGTTAGCGAGGGAGCCACCAAAGTAAACCTGTATGACATGTTATGATTAATTATATCTGAACCAGCACTGGGCCTAACGCAGGCATGTGCAGAGGCCATCTGACCGCCCCCAGCCAAAAAAAGTCCAGGTGACACTGCTGCCAGACTAATACGCTGATGCGCGACTGGCCAGCGCCGCGCCCTAAAAACTGGATGCAGGCAATTAATTACTACTACGGGAAGATCGTGCGGGGGAGGGCATTATCCGAGACAACGCATCCATCTCCAACACGAGGAAGAAAGCTGGGGGAGAGATATGCATATACTCCGTACTTTGTAGAAGGATTTTCCTGCCGCTGCCTTGGCCTTGTGTATGTATTGCTGACTTACTTGGAGAGCCGAGAGCCTGTCGGAGCAAGATCCGATTACGTTACGCAGCCTATTCTTGCTTTTCCAGCGCATGCGTGGCTTCTGTCTGGGCTGAGCTGAATGCAAGACAGTGGATTGTCTTGATTGGGCCACTCTCGAGTCACGACCCGAGAGCCTGACGAGCCTCTCGTTGCATCACAATAATGTCTCATGGGCCGCTTGCCTTCACATGCCTGGAGGCTGGCAGGACCATTTCCTCATCGTCGTCTGCCCGCTATAAACCCCCACAGGTGCTTGTGCTTACCTTACCCAAACCCACTGTAGGTGGCTGGCTGAATGGTCATCGCCATCAAGCCAATAAAGTTTCAGCGTAAATAAGGTACAAGTAAATGATATCATGGTATATTCGACAAAGTAAAAAGTCCCGCCTCGTTATGATACGCCTGTAAACAAAGTAGTCGCTGCCGTCAATGCAAAGATGAATGCTCCGTTGCCCCTACCCCGCTGGCAATTCGCTGTGCTGGTTGCCAGCAACGGGCCCCTCTAATCCTGTCACACGAACTGACAGGCTACTATCCCGTTAGAATAGCTGTTTCGACCTCCTCGCCGTCATAAAAAATTGATATGCATGCTCTTAATTCAAACCACCACTGATGATGTGCTCCTGCCTGAGACCGACGCCGCGCCTCCGTCACAATTCGGGAGACCCCATGTATGACAATTCCGATAATTGAAATCATGCTTTTACATATTTTCGGGTTTGTCCTCCAGAGCATGGTTCTCCCGGCCAAGGCCATTTCGATTCGCAACATCGTTTCAAACGCTGTTCTATGACTGTATTCACGACACTGCTTATCAGTAACGTTTCGACTCGGCCACGCGCCCAAGTGATAAAAGACGGGCATTGCACTTCAGACATGACAGGAATGCACAGCTCTACTCTCAATGCTGCTATTCCCCGTCTTGTAGCCCCAAAGGAGTAGCTGAAGCAGCTTATTGGATGATGCTACCTTTGTAGCTCTGGCGCTGCATCTGGCTCCATCGTGACTTGAGCATGTATACACGCATTGAGAAATGCATTGCCGTATATGCATTGCCATTGCCGTCTCGAACTGCCCGAATTTCTTCATCTGATGGCAGAAACACGCTCGGCATGCAGCCTTGCCGCCTCGGTACCGTCATCACGGGTACTTTCCTGGAACCAAGGGTGCCGAAGCGCTTCCCTCGCCGTGATTCGATTGTTTGGATCAAATGCAAACATCTTGCGCAGCAGATCCAAGAAGTTGGATAGAAATGGATTTGTTGGTGGTATGATGTTCTGCCACAGTGTTAGCAGCCGAGCCGAGGTGAATGCGGCTTTCTTTGTGAGTTGTTACGAACCTCTAGCTTCTTCATATTATTCACAAAGCGTCTCGATGCTCTGGTCGTCTCTGTTATTGGATATTCGAGCTTCAGGCGCTTGAAATAGCTGCATCGTTGTTAGCTGGGGCATTTCGACCTTGACTTGCAAGCCATGAGGCTCATGACAGGACTCACTTGACGGTTCCGGGCTTGGCTGTCTTGAAGGCCTTGTTTGCTCTTTGCACCAAGCCTCGGTCAATGGGACGCCCGCAAACAGCTTCCATCATGGCAAGGTGCTCTCTATTCTCATGTGTTTGGAACAAAGCATCGCCCGTGAACAGCTCTACCAGAATGCATCCAATACTCCAGATATCGCATGGGTACGACCAGTCCAGACCAAGAATGACCTCTGGGGCTCTGTAGTGTCGAGTCGAGACAACCGAACTATGGTACTCGTCTTCGAATGTTGCAGAGCCAAAGTCAATGAGGCAGATGTCTGGCTTCAGGAGGACTCGTCTTTGTTTTACTTGGCGACAAGTTGCTGTGGAGACTGAAGGGATATTCCGGTTATATGTGAAAGCTTGATATGCGCCGTCGTGAAGAAGGATATTTTCGGGTTTCAAGTCTGTGTGCACAAGCTTGAGATCATGCAAAACTATTCAAACAAGTCAGTTTTGCTATAAACGGAGCAGATGAAGATGATTCCTTACAAGCAACGCTAGTGAGCAGCTGATGGGCCATGCTTTGAATGTGGCTGTTGGGAAAGGGGGCAAAGCTATTCGACTTGAGGAAATCGAATATGCTCGAGTCCAGCAAGCCCATGGTGATGCAAATATGGCCCTTGTAGTCAAAGCTGTCTCGGGGATGAATGCATCTATATCGGTTCGATGGGTCGTTTTTTCGTAGAGTCTGTAAAACCCGGAGTTCGATTCTCGCGGCGTCTCGGTATTTTTGTATCGACCGAATAATTTTCAAGGCAACGTGCTCCTGTCTAACCATGTCGTAGGCCTTGACAACCTTGCCGAACGTGCCTTGCCCGAGAAGTTTTTCGACTCGATCTGAAGAATTACTCGTTAGATGTGTTTGATGTCTTGTGTTGAGGGTATTCTTACATTGCCGTCCGACACGCTGCTCGGGTATGATGATAAAGTGCCCGTCCTCGTCGTCAACAGAGGCGGCACTACTGTGGCTTCTCTCCTGCGTATTGTTAGGGAGTGGCTCTCGTTATTCATATTTCGAATATTTGGCAACATACGTCGTGAACAACTCGAATATCGGCGGTCAAAACTCTTTGAGTCGGAACACGTGGTGGTTTGTATTCGTCGTATTTTGGTCTTTTGACAGACGTGGCACTCTGACTTGAGCTAGGTGTGCTGCCAGGAGGGTCGCCAACCCTTCGTCTTTTTCGACTCAAGTTTGACTCGGAATGGCTCGAGTATATGCTTGAACCATTCGTGGTGATGTTGCCGACCGAGCCGACGTCCGAACGCTCAGGTGCTTTTCGCTTTCTCGCGCTCGAGAGGCCATTGTCGGTGGCCGGATCCGGCAGCACTGGTCTGCTGGGAGCATGGCTGGGTGCAGGATCGGGCGAGTCCTCAATCACAATGACCTCTTTTGGCAGGCCATTTTTGTAAAAAGAGTTCCAGTCGGGCTCGCGAGGTCTTCGTCGAGGCGCGCAATTTGAAGCGCCGGGCCGGTGCTGCGGAGCGACGGCTGCAGACATGGCAACAAGACGCTATTGTCGATTATCGAATCTTTTTTTCGAAGGTTTTAGGGGTTGATCATGGTGAAATCGGGTTTCTCGTTCCAAAACAAAAGGGCACAAGTGAAGCAGGGCTGTGGTCTCGCTGTATTGGCTCGTCTATGGACAGGCATTACGATGGGATGGCACTTTGGAAGCGAGCGGATTAAGTATTGACCCGCCACGATGGCGAGTGTTAACGAACTAGGGGTGGCGCGGTGCACGAACCGACACAACAAAGCTTGATTGAACTATGCAACACTGAATCAGCGCCAAGGAGGGGGTGAAAAATCAAGTGTGGATTTGTCAGAACAAGCCTCAGTCGAGAAATTTTATCCGACTCTTTTTTCTTCTTCTTTTTCTTTCTTTTGGTGTGAATTCACGTTTTGATTTGCCAAAGAAATCCCCTGACGCGGATACACGCGGGCCTGCACAGATGACCTGCGCAGATGGCCTGCACAGTACCTAGTTATGAGACGGTTTCAAGCACCTGATTCGCTGGTCAGAGGTTTGAACAGGAGCAATGGCAACGCGAGGCATTGCCTCTCCGCAGAGGAGCAAAATGCATCTTTGACCACCAAACTAAGAAAAAACGCGTCAAAACCTTTTATTACAGTTTAATCACCGTCTTGATCTCAAGTAGGCCAGAACTAATCCCGCTACCAAAACGAGGGGTGGCTGCAAGGCTGGTGATGATGACGTGTGGGGCATGTGCAGATGTGGCAGGCCACACTGTGACCAGGATCCCATTATGCTAAAAGTTTAAGAGTATACACCTCCCGGTAATTCTTGAATCGTGAAGTCTATTGGAAAACAACCATTGCTTTCTGCAACAAAAGATTAACGGCCGCTTTGGCTATGATTGGCCATATCGAATAAAGAAATGACTGCCGATAGTTATGGCTTCGCTTCAAAAATCCTGTCATTCGTCATATGTTCTACTGTTCTTTCTGCCGTTCTCTTTCTCGTCTTTTTTTTTTTTTTTAAAAAAAAAAAAATCATTTTCCCGTTTTTTTCTTCCGTTTTCCC
>JAAHCF010000887.1:0-12937 GCA_038367545.1 Beauveria asiatica | reverse complement strand
CTCCCTGCTTTTTTTTTTTTTTTTTTTTTAATTGCCCCAATTAATCGGCTCGAGACCCATCCATCTGCCATCCGACAAGGATTCCTGGCGCCTTTTGCTCGCATCAACCCCGTCCACTCGAACTGGCCCGGTCTTTCTGTAGTAAACTATCACACCTATCACACTCTCGCTCACATCTCCATTGTCCTCCTCCCCCATCCTCTTCTTTCCCTCGTCCTTATTCTTTTCCTCATCCTCGTCATCCTCGTCATCCTTATCATCCGGCATTGTTTTCGAACTTCCCATCCTCGTTATCCTTGGCCAATTCTGCCGCCCATCATCTCTCCCGCTCACAAAGCCACCATCGCCTGGTTCTTGTCTGCTCCTTTCTTGTCCAACTGTATTTATTTCATATTTTAATTTGTTCGATTTTTTCTCGTCTCTGCTGTTCTGACACCAATACGCACGGCTTCTCGGCAGAAGCGCCACTATTTAATTTGTCATTCTTCGACACTGTTCATAACCCTGCCGCTGCACCTTTATCCGCCATTGACTCGACGCCTCGACCTCGATTTAATCTTTCCACCCTCGTCACGCTTTTAGCCACGGCCTTTTGCTGCTGCTTCCATACAGCAATGAAATCTTCCTCGACGCAGCTCGTTCGCGCTTAATTCCACAGGTGCACGTTGGCACTTGTGTCCGCCCGATTCGACTGATTCGCCCTCGATTCGCCCTCCCGAGCGCCCATTGTGTCGATCCAACCGCTTGTTGCTCGGCCATCTCTTCGAAACTTGATTGTCCAATCGGTCAATTGCGCCCCGAGCCTCTTAGCCTTCGACTTCTTTGTGTCAGAACGCGAGAGCAGACGAACCTTTCATCACGAACCACACCACCATGCAACTCGTCCTGTCGCTCATCTGCTTGGCACTATGGTCTAACTCAGCACACGCTTTCTACCCATACACGCCAAAATGGCGAGAATCTAGTCTCGAAAGCGAGACCAAGAGAGCTGCCTCGCTTGACGGCTCAAAGGGCCTCGCGTTTGAGATCCAGCAGCGCCAAGGCAGGGTACGTCTCTCATCTTCAATGAGGCAAGTTTAAAGGCTAACGAACTCTCCAGCCCGACGCGTCGCATGAGGTTGCACGACTAATTGCCAAATACAACAATCGCGAAGCGCTGGTTCGTCGAAAAAATTCCTACGCAGTCACAACGGCCAATACACCTACCACGAGCGACGCCGCCGGTATCAACCAGGATGGAACCGACTACTCATACTTTATACAGGTTGGACTAGGTTCCAAAGGTACCAAAGCCTATATGCTAGTCGACACCGGAGCTGGCTCTAGCTGGGTCATGGGCACCGACTGCTCTAGCGAGGCATGCGCCAAGCACGATACGTTTGGCTCTGGCCAGTCCGACTCCCTCACCATCAGCGACAAGGACTTTTCTATAGCCTACGGATCCGGAAAGGTCAACGGCAAGCTCGCTACTGATACCATCTCGGTTGCCGGCATGAGCATGAAATACCAGTTCGGTCTTGCCTCTACCACCTCGAATGAGTTCAAGGACTTTGCCTTTGATGGCATTCTCGGGCTGTCCATGGGCAGCGGTGCTAGCGCCAACTTTCTCACCACAATGACCTCGTCTGGCGCTGTCAAGAGCGCTGTCTTTGGTGTCGCACTGAGCCGTGCTTCTGACGGTGGTACATCTGGTGAAATCAAATTTGGTGGCACAAACTCGGCGAAGTACACAGGCGACATTTCATACACTCCTCTTGCCTCCAAGGACGGGGACTGGACCATCAATCTCGATGACATGTCTTTTGATGGCGAAAAGGCCGGCGTTGGCGGCAAGTTTGCTTATATTGATACTGGCACAACCTACATTTTCGGCCCCTCCAGCATCACGGATAAGCTTCATGCCGTTATTACTGGCTCCAAAAAGCAGGGCGCGTACTACAGCGTTCCTTGCGACTCGACGACACCAATCATCGTCACCTTTTCCGGTGTTGATTACAAAATTCCTGCCAAGGATTGGGTCGCACCAAAGAACAAAGACGGAACCTGTTTCAGCAACATCTATGGCCAGGAAGTTGTTAAAGACTCTTGGCTCCTGGGTGCCACCTTTCTAAAAAATGTGTATACTGTCTTTGACAAGGATGGCAGCAGAATTGGTAAGAATCTCAACTCTCAATCCAGAAGAGACCGTCTAACAATTTACAGGATTTGCAAGGACTGCCGGCGCAGATGTCTCAGACTCGTCTTCAACTTCTTCTGCTGCGCCTTCAGGTTCATCGTCAGTGCTTTCATCATTGTCTTCATCGTCCTCTCTAGGCCCAACCTCTAACTCGGCGACACCCACTAGCAGTGCGTCGACCAAGGCCACCAAGACTTCATCGGCGGGTCCTTCCGCTTCAGCTAGCAAGCCCGCCTTGGGTCTCACTGGTCAGGAAACCACGACTGATGGAGCTTCAGGCAGCTCAACATCGTCGGGAGCGGATGCTACCAAGACTGACGACAAGGGTAACGGGGCTACGTCTGGGTTGCACGCCCAAGGCGCGCATGTCGCCTCCATTCTTAGTGTCGCTGCTCTTTTGCTAATAATATAGAAGACAATGTTCAAGCCAGACAAATTGGAGGATAAGAACATCGCCATTCTGGCTCTCAGTACTGTTGAACAAAGGGCATTTGTAGTGCCATGACATGAAAGGATGGATTTCAAATTTTGAATATCTAGGTATAATGCTATGCAGGCAGACAGGCCTGCGCCAACAAATTACACCCTTATCTTTGCATTGATACGCCTTTAATACACACATAATTGAGTGCCAGTCTGCAGCCGACTGCTGAAGGAAATTGCAAACCTCGCTTCTCGGATGCTACCTTTTGCCAGAGAGATGAGGACAGCGAGTAATTTCGCTTCAACATGGAATAATATTCAACCCTCGGCGTCTCAGAATCTTGCACTAGTAATATGCATCGCTTGGGGGAGGCTGCAGCGTGCCGAGTCAATTCAGGAGAGGTGGAACCCACAGCGCTACTGTGCCTCTGAGCCGCTCATAAGCCTTTTTTTGGTGCCTCTAATCCGTACCTTTGTGCACCATCCAGCCACCTCTTTGGAACGAACACAACTTTTGGCAGGAACCAAGGCAAAGAAAAAATCTGTCGCTCACCCCGCCGGCCCTTCATAATTTCTCAAAACATATTCTGGAAAGCTGGACTATCCACACGCGGCCATTGTTCCCTCTTCGATAACCGTATTCCCCATTCCGCCACCTGTTTAATACCTCTGTATAAGCCAGAAAATGACAGTGCCAGCGACGACACGACCACAATTACAATGATGCAGGACAAGCACGGAGGAGAGCCTGGCGCCGGCGGCGACGATTGGAACGGCGGCGAGGACCGCCAGGGTTTGCTGGCGGGCGGCGACTATGGCCACGATGACGACAATGGCAAGGAGGTGGCCTCGCTTCCCAACGGCAGCGGTGGTGCGCCGCCGATCCGAACACCGGCACGCGTACGCTTCAACGATGTCCCCGAGGTGGTGCGTATGAGCACCGCGTCCTCGCGACCCTCCAGCGATAGCCTGGACAATGTCGATCACGACGCGCGAGGGATGCTCGACCTCGAAGACCCGCTCCGCGATGACCACGACGACCACCGCATGCCGCTGCTGACGAGCCTCGAAGCACCGTCTGTCGCCCTCGCAAACGACCTCGACGACCAAAACGACGACGCCGGTGACTTAGTGGCGCGGCAGCTGCGCCGTCCCAAGTCGGGCCTGCAGTCCGCGTTCATGAACATGGCTAACTCCATCATCGGCGCCGGCATCATCGGGCAGCCTTACGCGATCCGCCAGGCGGGCCTGCTCGCGGGCACGCTGCTGCTCATCGGGCTGACGGCGGTCGTTGACTGGACTATCTGCCTCATCGTCATCAACAGCAAGCTCAGCGGCACGAGCAGCTTTCAAGGCACCGTCGAGCACTGCTTCGGCCGTGCGGGGCTCATTGCCATCTCGCTCGCGCAGTGGGTGTTTGCGTTTGGCGGCATGGTGGCATTTGGTGTCATTGTCGGGGACACAATCCCGCACGTGCTGCTGGCGGTGTGGCCGGGCCTGCCCGACTTGCCAGTAATCGGGCTGCTGACGGATCGGAGGGTCGCGATTGCTGTATTTGTGATGGGCATCAGCTACCCGCTCACTCTGTACAGGGATATCGCGAAACTGGCCAAGGCGAGCACGTTCGCCCTGGTGGGTATGCTGGTGATTGTGGTGACGGTGCTGACGCAGGGCCTGCTGGTGCCGTCCGAGGCAAAGGGCGAGTTTAGCCTGCCGCTCCTAACACTGAACACGGGCATCTTTCAAGCCATTGGCGTGATTTCTTTTGGTAAGTTTACATGAAACCTGTGTAGCGTGCCATTTCCCTTCTTTCGTTGTTAATATGGAGTCTAGCGTTTGTCTGCCACCACAACTCCCTCCTCATCTATGGCTCGCTGCGCACGCCCACTATTGACAACTTTTCCCGCGTCACGCATTACTCGACCGGCGTGTCCATGCTCGCGTGCCTGGTCATGGCTCTCGGCGGCTTCCTGGTCTTTGGTGACAAGACGCTTGGCAATGTACTCAACAACTTTCCCTCGGACAACATCATGGTCAACGTCGCGCGGCTCTGCTTCGGCCTCAACATGCTGACGACGCTCCCTCTCGAGGCATTTGTGTGCCGCGAGGTGATGCTGACGTACTGGTGGCCGGAAGAGCCCTTCAACCTCCGCCGGCACCTGGTTCTCAGCACAGGGCTCGTCGCGTCGGCCACGTTTCTAAGCCTGGTGACGTGCGACCTCGGCGCCGTCTTTGAGCTGGTCGGCGCGACTAGCGCCGTCGCCATGGCGTACATCCTGCCGCCTATGTGCTACATGAAGCTTACGACGCGGAGCTGGCGCACGTACCTTGCGGGCACGATTGTCGTTTTTGGAGGGCTGGTCATGGCCATTTCCATCATTCAGGCGGTGGAAAAATTGATCAACAGTAAGCCAGACACCTTGCAATAGAACTCGACAAGTAGAAAGCTGACAAGTTGTAGACACAGACGGACCGGCGAAATGCCAATAACACGAGCGTGTATGATTCTATTCCTCCTAGTTAAATTTTGTATATATACTTGGGCAGTGGCATTACTTGGAGACCCAGGCTGGGAAGGCATAGATGGCCATTTCATAGCTGCTCGAAACTTGTAAAAGATAAAACACAGACACGAAAAAGAAGAGCGGCATGGATACCTCAGCCTTGTAGCATTGTAGCGCTGTATAGATGTGTGGCATACGTGGGAGTTGATTCTTTATCATGTATTTTAGACAAGAACTCGACAGCTTTCTGATACAACAAGCATTCGAAACTTGAGGTCTTACTGCAAGGACATGGTGGTGGTCACACCTAGACAGAAACCACAGAACACAAAGAGATCTGACCGCAGATTAGTTCCCGACCATAATCGTAAAAATGCCGTTTCTGATAAGCGACTCCCTGGCGATACTATACCCCGCATCTATCTCAAGGGCCGCCACAGCCACCCATTGAGCGAATCGCAGCCACCGAAATACAAACATATTACCCATCCCCCTCTTCTTGAGGTCGGCCAAAAACGCTATTCCCAAAACAAACATTTCTTCCTCTCCGCCTCTTTCTTCTCTGCCGTCTCTTCGTGTTACGGAAAGTCCTTGTTTTTTTCCCCCGTTCCGTTTGCTTTGCTGCAAAAGGCGGCCAGCGCGCGTCGGGAAACCCCCCCTCCCCGCTCAGGCTTGCAGCTGACCAAACAAGGGCATCTACCTAATCTTTTCAGGAGGCGGGGAGGGGAACACCGTATCTCGCCTTGTTTTTCCCTTTTTTTTTACATCATTCGATTTGAAACTTGCAACGATTTTAAACAACTACGAAGCAAACAAACACGGGAACCAAGAAGAATACAAAACACACCAAAATGCTTGTCAATCACAACCACACCACCTGCCCCAAGTGCAGCTCCGCCATCGGCGACGGCGGCAAGACTTGCAGCAGCTGCGGCGCCGTACGTTTTTCCCCTCTTCTCTTCTCCGGTCCTGAAGAACCGCCCCCCTTCGTACTGACATGGGAAATTTGAGCAGACTTGCCCCAACTAAGACGTTGGGAAGCGGCATTTCAATTTATTGTGCGCAATCTCGGGCCCTGCCAAGAAAGAAACACCCCCGAGTGAATGGTGCCCCCAATCTTGCTAGAGACTCGTCACCTTAGGACGGAGAGAATGAGCAGGTGTAGATTAGCAGCCATGATGATACGACGACGACAATGATGATGAGCTTGGCATGAGGAAATGGAGTTTAGGATGCGTGGAGAGACTGCTCAGATGGCTCTCGGATGCTACAAGGAATAGTTGGTCTTGGCTCAAGACGAATGATTGCTTTACAACGCCTTCCACTATGAAATTAACGGACATGTACCTGTCGAATTTCGACTACACGAGACTGCATGGTAGAAATGTAAGAGATCTATATTGTGACAAGTACCGATTCATGGAGCTCTGCGTCTCATGTTCAGCACAATTGCACGCGACGCTTGATCCTCCACGCTGGCGTGTCTCTTTCTTTCTCTTTGCTGCTCCATGCATCCACTATCAGACAATCTCTGCACAAAACAATTGCACACGCACACATAGAACAAATGTAAAAGAAACCGGCCCTCCGTGGCCCCCTACACATACCGCAAGCCAGCCTGGCCATCGTAATGCCCGCCAACGGGAGCGCCAGGAGGCGAGCCAGTCTCGGCTTGCAGCAGCAGCAAAACCAGACACACAGCCCTGCTCGACCAAGAGATAACAAATCAAAGACGTATTAATTATGGCCCTTCTAGCAGCTCCTCCGCTTATTCCACATCTGCAATTCCGCGCGTCAAATCAAAGCCAAGGTACAAGCCGGGTGACATCTAAAAACTCCAAAATACGACAACCTGTGTAGACGGCTTGGCAGTCTGTCTGATCCGAACCGCCGCCTTTCTTCCCCCAATCCAGCAACCGAGACGGGTCGCACTGCTGGGCAGAGTTGCAAGGATTGTTTAAAAAAAATTGCAACGTGGGATCGGCCTGAGCCCGAGAGGCTAACTTGGAAATGAGATCCTCGGCCGTAGACGTTGTCATAGTGCCCGCACAAATTGGCTTTTTACAGGATGCGGCACTTCTTGTGCTTGGTGCGGCTACTGCGCGAAAGCAGGGCAGCACGGGTGGCGTGTTCGAAAACCTCGTGGACGCCCTCGTTGGTCTTGGCGGAGCACTCGAGGTACTTGTACGCCCCAATCTTCTTGCGAATCTCTTCACCCTATTGAACATGTTAGTCGATGGATAGAAGCACGTGCCAGGCAAGCGCGGCAGTCGGCCAGGAAGTACAGACGAGCCACGTCCTATCACGAGGCGTCTACCCCGTAGCGTCGAGCCAATGAACCGCATATGGAATCGCGCAGAGCACATAAAAGGGCAGAAGAGTAGGAATTGTAGCATACCTCTTCGGGGCTGACAGGCTTCTGGCTCGTTTTGGCCAGCTCATTTGTGACCTTTTGGTCGTAACGGAGATCCTTCTTGCAGCCGACGAGGATGATGGGAAGACCCTGGCAAAAGTGAAGGACTTCGGAGATCCACTATGATGATGATGCAGCGGTTAGCTGAAAGCTCACGAGTGTAGCAGCTGTAGAGCCGGGGACTGTGGGTATGAAACAGTACCTTCTCCTGGACGTTGTCGAGAGAGTCGGGGGAGTCGATGGCGAAGCAAATCAGAATAACGTGCGAGTCGGGGTATGAGAGGGGACGGAGACGATCGTAGTCCTCTTGGCCAGCAGTATCCCAAAGGGCCAGCTCAACGTGCTTGCCGTCGACCTCGACGTCGGCGACATAGTTCTCGAAGACGGTGGGGACGTAGACCTGGGAGAGGTGAAGGAAGTCGAGTTAGCGATGAGATTTTCAAACAGATGACGAATGTGAGCGAGAGTATCTTGTAATGGCGGTTCGAGCAGTGCAGGGGTGCGTGTCGGTGATGTTTGGGGGTTTTGGGTTGATGCGTCGTTTTGCACACCGTTGTCGGTGGCGGTCGGGGGTAGGCAGGCGGGTGAGGATGGCGACGTCGGCGACGCGCGGAAGGCCTTTGAGAATAGGGGAGAGTCAAGGTAGTCAGGGAGCTTACCTCGGGGAAAGTGCCCTTGGAGAAGACGCTGGAGAGTAAAGTTAGCACGAGATTGATAGTAATAGCGATGAGGTCGCAGATGTGGTTGGGAGGTTGCGTGTCGGTAGCAGGCGGAGAGGACGAGGCGACTAGTAATACTAACATCAACAGACAGGTTTTGCCACAGGCACCGTCGCCGACGATGACGAGCTTTCGGCGGATTTCGGCCATGGTGTGTATTTGGTGAATGTGAGAATGAAGTTGGGCAGAAAGAATATGGAAGAGAAAGATGGCAAGGAGAGCAGATGAGATGCACGATTTGGGGGTGGTGGAGGATGGCAGTTGGTGGATGGAGGAGCGAAAGGCGAACGTCAGAAGGGGGTTTGTGATGGGTGGAGAGGAGAAGGACGATGCTGGGAGCTGGGTTGGCTGGCAGGCGGAGTTGCTAGGTACAAGATGGATGGGTGGCTTGGCTGCACCAGTTGAGGTACCTGCTAATAAATACCTAGCAAAAAGCAGGTAGAATAGCTGCGGCTGGGCTGGTTGGCTCCAAGTTAGGCCTGCCAATCTCTGCCGGTCTGGGCCTGTCTCTATCTCGAACACTGTCTCTGGTCCTTTTTTCCGTTCTACTTTCTTTTGCCTCTTTTTTCCTGGTCTCTGGATTGAAGTTGGAAGCTTCGACGTGCTCGGCCGACGAGTTTTCATCAGCTACTTTGGTACGGTAGATAAGGTATGACACCCGCACAGGTACACTACCAACCGCACGCTTCAGGCACCGTAATCTGTCCCCAGGCCTCCCGTGGCGCTTGTTTAGTGGGCGTTTGACTGTTGAGTCCCCTCCCCTGTGCCCGCCGTACGTAATGTACAGACCGACCCAGGCACGGCCAGGCATTGAAAGGTAAGATCATGCACTGGTTACAGCCTCTCTTCAGGGCTTGTCGGCGTTGCCAGGCGCGGCCAGGTGTGCCAGGCACCCTCGACGCCTGCGACGCCTCGACGCCTCGATACCCAACCTCTCACGTCTTTTTTTTTGTTGTCTCCAGGCACTGCCACAACTGCCTGCAAGGGACCTACCTGGTTGGTCTCTCTGTGGCTGTGGCTGGGCTGTGGCTGGGCTGTGCCTCAATCTCAGCTGTCCATGTCTCGCAATCCCATATTTAGACACATGGCTCGATGGCTTTGAAGCACGTATGCTTCGCCTGTACGCTTCGTCTGTACTCCGTACGTCACTCGCTCACTTTTGACACAAGTTAGAGTGACGCAAGATAAATATCACGATTGCATTCGCAATTTGAAAACGTCAGTCTCGCTGACCAGCGGTGATGCCCCTAACATTAGTAAGTGCTGCCCTATCGCTTTGACGCCAACGCTACGTGCTGTCAGCCAGGCTACTGGGATTTGTTGTTTGAACTTTATTAGACTTGATTGTTTTTTTTTCCTTCGGGGGCAAGCACACGACATGGGATGTCTTTAAGTGGTCCATGTGAAAGGGGACACTAAAGTTACCTAGTTTATGAGTGGATGTCTCTGTGTTTGTGCTATAGCGCTAATAATGGCATGTGATGCTCTTCAAAAGACAACCTTTGCCAACAGACGGACAGTCATAATAAGTTACCCCATTCACTGGACCATTTTGGTTATCATCAGTGTCATCAGCATATTGCCTCTTGCTGCACAGTTATCATGGCGTCGACTCAGGCACATCTCATCACAGTTCGCATTGAATGTCACCCGGTACCTTCGTCGCGTTGCATGGTGCCTCTTTCAGCAATTGTGTGAAACCTGTAAGGAAAGCAAAAATGCTGTCGGCATGACGGGGTCCGACGGTGCGGCAGATCGGCTATCGCGACTACTGATGCTACCTACAGTAACTCATATACGCCCTGAAGACAATACACCACGCTCTTTCGGCGAAAGGCTGTAAATACCAGGCATGACTAGCATCCACGAAGCTTCAGCAATGCCTTGCTCAATCTACTGTTGTTGCTACCTACGTAACGGCGCCCTGTGCCTGGCCTGACACATGATCCACTGCAATAGAATTCTGTCCGCTGCACCAGTGTCATCAACGTTTCCATGTTCAACTCGATATCATGACTGCAGCTGAACAGAGGCCTCCACCATTCCGAATTTGCAACGACGACAAGCTTTCTTGCCTGAAAGCCGAGCATGCTGGCCAAGTAATACCCCAGGGGCTTGGCTTGGTTCAACCCAGATGGAGTGGAGCGTCACATCTGAGAGCGCAAGTACTTCCTTGTCCAAGAAAATATGCATAAAAGGTATATGCTCGGATTTGGATATTAACCAGCGCGTACTTTGTGTCCTACCCAGGCTGGGTGCGGTGGCTGAATAATGCCTGCTCGCTTTTGCCGACCAGAATGAAGCTCTAGCGACTCGAGTCACCGCTGGGTCACCAAAGACCATGAAGACGCACATCCATGCTGGTACCTGCTGAGAGTAAGGATATTAGTGCTAGATACCGCTAATAACGACGTACTGTCAGGTTACTGCCACGAAGAAGAGGCGAAGACGTGTGTTGGCGACAGCGATGCTGACAGCAAACAACTCGACTGGTGGCCATCAACCTCTCTATATTCCTCTCGAGACTCGCAGAAGCCCACTGCCACCCCTCGCGCACACTTTCGTCGGTGAAGATAAGGTTCGCCTCGCGGGAAACACGCAGCGGCGGCTTTGTGCCCCAAGCGCCCTTCCGCCGGCGCTGGACTAAGATTTAGGCCAGCGCGTACGGGACAGCAATTTTACTGAGCAAACAAGCCTGCCTGTGACTGAGCCTCTCAGATGTGACTGGCTTCCGCTACAAGTTCGGCGCAGGCTTTCCTTGTCAGTCGCCAACTGTGCCGTTACTCCCGTGAGATTTCCTATCCTTGATAATCAGAAGTTCGAATTTTTTTTTATCGTCTCGGACTGCCGCCAGGGGACGCCAGACGTACCTCGGACTAATCAATACTTGCAGGTCTAATGACGTCAATCAGCATAAAAATACTATTATTTTTGTCGGTAGCTTCGTACGATAGGGATCGACATGACTGGCTTGCTGCCTTTCTTCATACCAACTCGTACAACTAATAGGCTGACAAGGCGACGAGATTCCTCTCTAACGTTGCGTACAAGAGGCACCGTGGGCTTGGCTATTTGGTATCCTTTTAATTCCAACTACATACCCTTGCGGTTACCGTTCCTCCCGCCAAGACTAGTTAGCACAGCAAGCGTACGCTACTAATAACTTTGTGCTTACAAGACTTCAGCGGCCCCAGTTGGTTGTGGCAACGTCACATTTCAGGCGCCACACTACCCATTAAGGATCCCCGGCCGGATGAGCAAACCACGCGATAGCAAGCTAGAGGTTCCCTCGAGCTACTACGAAGTGGCATTTCGATGCAACTTCCCGATATGTAGTCTTCAGGGACGCCGGGGTCCCCATGTTGATATGGGTCAGCTGAAAATGTACAAATAGCCCCGTCAGGGCCGTCATATTGTCGAATGTGCTTCTCTGTAGCCGTTCCCCAGATACGCCGCGATCCATCCAAAACAACCAAGATGCGCAGCTCAGTTGTCGCCGCCGCCACCGCCGCCGCCAGCCTGGCCTCTGCCAACAACAAGTGCAAGGTGCCCAGCGTCAAGGTCCCGGCATGCCCCGCTGTCGGCACGGTGCGCTTCGACGAGAGCGTGCCTGACCGCAAGGAGTTCCCGGCGACGCAGGTGGACCTGTGCTACACGGACACGGAGCTGGCGATTACGTTTACGGCGCGCAACGAGACCAACTTTTACTTTGACCCGAAGCAGGGCACCAACGGGGACATTTGGGAGTACGAGGTGATGGAGGCCTTCATCTACAAGGGCACCGACGACCCGCAGACGTACCTCGAGTTCGAGGTGAACCCCAACAACGTGACGTACCAGGCGTTTGTCTACAACCCGTCCAAGGAGCGCGCCGAGGGGACGCCGTTTGACCACGCCTTCATCTCGGACCCGGGGGCGGACGGGTTCTCGGCGGTGACGACGCTCGACAGGGCCAAGGAGACGTGGGTGAGCGCGGTCAAGATCCCGCTGGGACTGTTCAACGTGGACAAGGGCAAGGCCAAGGGGACCAAGTGGCGGATGAACTTTTTCAGGACCGTGGTGAGCCCGGAGTCGTACCCGGAGCAGGGCCTGGGTGCGTGGAGCGTGCCGGACAAGGCGAGCTTTCACATTTCCAAGTACTTTGGCAACGTCGACTTTGTATAAAGCAGCGCGGGGTTGGGTCTATAGCCGAATGAAAAAGCCGAATGAAAAAGTGGTTGATTCGAAATGTCTTTAATAATAATTTAGTCGTAATGGTGTCGATTCCAGTGCCGTCGTGAGTCGCTATTTTTCCGTCTCCGCTGGCGAGTTTGGAGTATCCAAGCCCCACTGCCGCACGTCCGAGCGAAGCGAGAAAAGAAAGAGAAGGTGACTGAGCGGAATGAAGGCGAGGGAAAAGAAGGAGCGTTGTTGATTTCGTTTTCTGATGCGAATTTGCAAAGTAGATTTACCTTGGCGACGCACCCTGAAAATGGCGAGCGAGGCGAGGATGGTGACAGAGCAGTGGAGGTGTGGTGCTAATATGGGTAGTGGGCGATGAATGTTGGTGCCATCAAAAGTGCCTGGTGAAACAGTGTGAATCGGTGAACATGTGGGAGATTCGTCACATCTCGGTTCAAAAAAAAAAAAAAATAAAAAAAAAAAAAAAAAAGAGGGGGGGGGGGGGGGGGGGGGGGGGGGGTGAGTGGGGGTGGGGGGGGGG
>JAAHCF010000886.1:0-12948 GCA_038367545.1 Beauveria asiatica | reverse complement strand
AAAAAAAAAAAAAAAAAAAAAAACTCGCAGGGTATCATCTGGTCTGTGGGCCGTGAACCCATCCGCCGTTTTCCTCATCCCCCCTGTTCCTAGCTGCATCATCATCATCATACAACTACGGATGCGCGACAAGGAACGCTTGCCGTAAATAGCTGCAGCACCTTTGAAAGACGAAAATAGCATGGAAGCTCGCTGCAATTGACCCCGGACGCGGTCGTAAAAGGGCGGCGCTCCCACTGCCAAGCCGGGAGATACAGGCAACTCACCGCCCACCGCACAGATCAAAACGCATTTTCTGTCATCGGATATCAAATACAGCATTGCTGCTGGTTCCTCGCAACAGAATATTCCCAGTACCGATGAGGTAGCCCTTTTCATTTTGATGGATTCTGTCAGGGAGTCTGCTGTCAGTATGATGATGGAACCGATATCCCGACAGCTGGAGGAGAGCGACATGGCGGAACAGCTTGGCGAATTTGTGCCCGGCTCTCCAGAAGAGAAGAGGCTTGTGCACAAGATAGATCTCTATCTGATGCCGATTCTATGGATCAAATATGTGTTTAATTACATTGACCGAACCAACATTGTGAGTTCCGCACCAGCACACAACCCCAAACTCGACCTAAACTCGACGTCGACTCATCCCCGCGCGTTCAAGGGAAATGCAAAAATCGCCGGCATGCAGCACGACTTGAGCCTGACCGACGACGGCTACGCATGGGTTCTCTCCGTCTTCTTCTTTGGCTACCTGCTCTGCGAAGTGCCCTCCAACATGCTGCTCAGCCGCAGCAGGCCCTCCGTCTTCCTCCCGACCACGATGCTGGTCTGGGGCGCGCTGAGCGCCTGCATGGCCGCGTCGCGGAGCTACGCCGCGCTGCTCGGCTTCCGCTTCGTCCTCGGCTGCGTCGAGTCGGGCTTCTTCCCGGGCGTCCTGTACGTGCTCAGCTGCTGGTACACAAAGGCGGAGCTCGGCAAGCGCTTCGCCGTCTTTTACACCGCCGCCGTCTCGTCGGGCGCCGTCGGCGGCATCCTCGCCGGCGCCATCACTGCAAACTTGCACGGCGCCTGCGGCATCGCCGGGTGGCGTTGGCTCTTCGTCATTGAGGGCGTTGCGACCGTTACCGTCGCTCTGGCCTCTTACTTTATCTTGCTGGACTACCCTTCGACATCAAAGAAGTTGAGTCCAGAGGAACAAAGGCTGGCCACGCTACGAATCGTACATGATGGAATCGCTAATGGAAGCGTAGGAAAGCCCCGTGTGTCACATTGGCAGGCTTTTGTAGCTGCAGTTTCCGATCCCCGCACATACATCTTCATCATGCTCTACATGCTCGACATTGGCGCAGGCACCATATCTTACTTCATCCCCACCATTACTCTGACACTGGGCTACGACACTGTCGAGGCGCAATACATGACAGTGCCAATCTACGCTGTCGCGGCCGTTTGCCTCAACATCATTGCCTGGTCGTCTGACCGGCACATTGAGCGCCGCTGGCACATTTCCGGCGCTCTCGCCATCGGCTTCATTGGCAGTGTCGTTTGCGCCGCTGTGCAACATGCCGTCGTGCGATACGTCATGATTTGCTTCATCGCCGCGGGCATTTGGTCCGCCGTGCCGCTGATCCTCACCTGGACCAGCGATGTAATCAGCCTGCCGCCGGAAAAGCGCGCCATTGTGCTGGCTCTTGTCAATGCGTTTGGCAACTTCTCCAGCGTCTACGGCAGTCGTATCTGGCCCAAAGGTGACTCACCGGGCTATCAAATCGGCTTCGGTGTGACTGCGGCGTTTCTCGGGGCTGCAATGGTGCTGACCATGTCGGGACCTCTGCTTTGCCGCTTATCCCAAGCCTGCGTTTGCACAAATGACGCGGATCCGACGAGACTGGACAAGACAAAGGTCAAATAATAAGCCGTTGGGTTCATTCTATGAGCATCGGCCTGACTCACCCCCGCCCGAGCCTCGTTTACATCATGATGAATAGGGGCTCATTGTGTTGCTACTTACTCGAAGAATACGACCACTTTCGGACACCTGAATGCAATGCCGACGCCAGACACTAGCTTGCCAACCAAACTTGTAGCTGCGACAAGAAGTAGTGAATTATTCATTGAGCCAGTTGCCAGCTGAAGCTGCACTAGACTCCAGCTCGCCCAAGATCGGAGAGGTAGGCGCAAGAGCTGTGTAGCAGAGGCATATTCAAATTGAACGATGTAGTTCCCGAGATGAAACAACGCTGTGCTGCAAGGGCTACGTACGGCCCGAGGCAAAAGAAAAGCATGAAATACATAACCAAGGCCAACCTCTAAAACAACGCCGTTCTACCCCAAACTGTTTGCAATGCTAGAAAGAAGAATGAAGTGGTGTATCATGAAAGAAAATCCTGTCAAGTCAAATGTCCCAATCCGGTTCATGGTCTCGCCGCGTACGTGAACCCGTAATCATTTCATAACCTGCCACGTCGTATGCTGAATTAGGCCCAATCAAGATGAGCGAGCCGTACACCACAAGTCGGCGACAACATCTACTTGTATCAGTGCTAGTTCACTTGTCGTTTGGGTAAAATCACACTTACAAATACCCACGAAGGGTGACGTTGCCGTAAATCTCCACATCAGCGGCGTGAATACTGCCACACAGCTTCAATCTAGAGGATCCCTCAATTTTACCGCTATCAAACCGGGCATTTAGTACTTGATGAGCTGCGCTTGACAAGGTACGGATAGATTGACTCACTTTGCAGTCAAGCTGCCACTGACTTTAATGTCCCCGAAAGCCTTGATCCTGCCTCTACACTGAACCCATCAGTCAAACCCGTACCTCTATCATCAGGATCCCGGTCCACCTTTGAGAAAGGGGGAGGGATGTTTCTCATACTCTGCCGTCATGTTGCCGTTAATCTCAATGTTCCCGTAGGCATAGATTGCGTCGCTGACAATGAAATCGCCGTCAAACCCAATACTCCGCGCCGTGATGGTGCCGGCCACGTCCAGCGGGCCCGCCAGCTCCAGGCTGCGCTCGCTGTGGATGGCGCCGGACCGCGCAAAGTCGAGGCCGTAGACGTCGCCGGTGAGAGAGCTGCCCGCGTGATGAAAGTACTCGGACATGACCCCCGCGCAATGCGTCGGCGTCGGCGTCGGCGGCGGTCCCGGCCCCAGCCCCGACCAGGCGGACGAGGAGTAGTGGTCGAGGGCGAGATGCGGTATGCGGGCGAATTCCTGAAACTGGGCCACCTCGGGACTCGGCAGCGACGTTGGCGAAGGGTAGGCCTTTTGCGGATTGAACTGATGCCGCAGCGATGCCGGCTTTTGCTTTGGAGAGTCCATATCTTCAGATGAGAAACTTTGGCAAACGCGCTTACATGTAGCTTTCGCTGTGCTGACTGTTTGAGGCGCCCCAATGTTGCCTGGTAGAAAATCTTGACACTGTACTCTGTTTCGTGTCAAACTGTGATGGCTATATAAAGAGTGAAGAGAAGAGAATAAAGCTCAGCAGGGCCCAAGAACTAAAAGTTCTTGTTAGATGCCCGGGGTAAGACAGGGACGTGAAGGGTGCCTTTGTCGAGTCACCCTTTCGGTCACGGGGGGAGTGGGTGGTCGGCGAAGAAGCCGTTTGGACTGTTAATAATTAAACATGTGCAGATAAAGAAATGACACACATCACACGGGGTTCTGGTCGCACGTGGTAGGCAGAAGACGCAGGAGCGAAGAAGAAGAAGAAGAAGAAGAAGAAGAAAGGGTGAGGTTTGAACTGCAAGCAGAGTGTGGATGGAAGACAGGGCTGAACCAGGGTCTCGAGCAACTCCCAAGGGTGAAAGAGAGATGCTGCATTCCCACTTGACAACCTTCTCCTGCACATCAGTCAAGGCCAACTAAACACCTTCAGGGAACAACCCCTTGGTGATGATCACAAATGGCTTCTCCGTGGGGCATTCCAGAAACTCGAAGCCCGAGAGAGGGGTCTGGATCCTTGCCCGGGCGCAAATCTGGTTTTACCCATTTTCTCACTTGCTCATTATTGGACCATGTGTTTGGTCTGGTTCGGTATCAGGAATTGTAAAAATAAGAATAAACAACGGTTACCCCCTCCCCCGCCCACACCTGCAGGTTAAACTCGATCGCGACCCGGAGAGTTGTGCGAAATACGAAAAAGGCGGAGTCGCCCTTCATCAAGGGGAGAGGGAGGGGGATCCAATCGGCTAATACGGATTATATTCAGTAAATATATATCCTCCAGCCTCGTGGTCAGCTGTCGTGGTTTGGGCTGCAGAGGCAACTGAGACAAAAAAAAAGAACGGCTCTCCCTCGGTCAATTCCACCACGATGGCATGGGGTACGTTCCCAGCCCCAGATCAAGAGACATGGAACAAAAGGGGCGTGGAAAATGAACAAAGAAGCTCATTTCGGGTACGGTCTGGCCCGACCGCCACCAAAAAGGTCCCTTGTCGTCGCGAGTCCCCGCGCAGCCCTGCCACACGAGGCGGGCGCACCTTTTTCTTGCCACTGGTTGGCCCGTTTTGTCTATCAGTATCCAGTGTCCATGATGCCTCCCTGGTAAAAAGGGGGGAGGGGGGGCTTCCACGATCCTTCCATGCACGCCGAGGGGCCAGTCAGCTGCTTAGGGCAAGGCTGAGTGACAGATCACCGGGGGGGGGACTCGAGGAGGCATGGCGTTGCCCTGGTGGCTTGCTCAGGGGATTGCAGCGTAGCCTTTTCACACGGAGTGGGCGAAATCTAAAGAGCAAAGAAAGTAATCCGTAGTCGTGCGGCTTATCCGGAGAAAGCAACATCAAATGGCTACATCAGCACTGTGACTATAGTAAAGTAAGCAAAAACGTTTCGAGTAACAGAGAGCAGATCGAAATAACCACACCCAACATGCGAAGCAGCGCGGCCTCTAAATACACTAACATTCCCCATCCCTTTACTCCACCGCAAAAGAAAAGACTTCTGGGTATAATCCTTCCTCCCACCCTTCCTTGCATTAGCCCATCACAAATTTACACCAGCTGAATCTTTCCCGTATAATGATACGCATCTTCTTTCTGAAAGCGACAGACAAGAGCAGGGGCAGCTCCATGCAAGACTGCAGCCATCTTACTCCTGGCCAACGAGACCCAGAGCAAGACCTGCGCTGCCAGTAGCAAAAGCCCAGACAAGCGCGTACATAACAGCGCCGAAGCGGCTGATGCCGTCAATGGCAACAGCGCAAGCGAGGTAGGTGCTCACGGCCGTCATGCCGGCGACAATGGCGGTGCGCGTAATGACAATGCGGCTGCGGAGCGTGTAGCCCCAGAAATTCCACCAGACCGTCTCGCCAAGGCTGGCCTGAACGGGATCAAACTGGCGAATCCTGTCGTCCTCCTTGCTCTTGCCCGTCGTCACATATGGCGCAAAGAGGAACTGGCTGGCGGCGACGCCAAAAAAGGCCGCCGTCGGCAGCAGCGCGAGAAACGAGGCCGCATAGGCGGGCTCGACGGTGGGGATGCCCCGAAAGTTGAGCACAAAGATCCGGGGTAGGAAAAAGCGCAGCGCGAGAGACACGACGGACGCGTACACGCTGGTGGCGAGCACAGCAATGAGCAGCTGAAAGGGAACAGACACAAGGTCCTTGTTGTACAGCTTCGGGCCGGCGAAGCGCAGGCTGCCGAGGGGTCGCGCGAGGGCAAAGGCCGCGGCGGGCGCGGCCACGTCGACGAGAGTGCCGGCCACGGCAGTCACGGGGCGGATGCTGTAGAACATGGCGACGAGCCAAAACGAGGGCGCGTGGGCGACAAAAGAGACGAGGCCGACGTCGATGAAGTCTAGGTTTGCGGCCCACGCGAGCCCGACCTCTGCCGCGCGCCAGCATGCCAGCAGGGTCAACTCCCGAGCGCTTTCAGGGAGGGCGCGCAGCGCACCCAACTCGTTGTCGGTCGCAGATGCAAGTGCGAAGCGGCCAGCGACGAGCAGCGTAAGCGTCACCACCTCGGCGGCGACAAACCTGCCGGCGGGCGGCAAATTAGAGAGGGGCGCCTTGCGCGTACCATTACTAGCGGGTAAGCCGCTGCGCTGGACCTGCTTGTCGGCTGACGGCACGCGAGGTTTGCTCGGGCGACGCTGCTTGACGGCGGCGGATGCGGGCGTGACCGCGTCCTTGTCCCGGACCGCCTTGGTGCTTTTGCTGGCTGGCGTACTTTTAGTCAGCGTCTTTGCCGACGTATCCTTGTCCTTCTTAGATGCGTTCTTTGCAGGCGTGCTCTTCGTGGATGTGGTGGTGGCCTTGGCCGGAGTCGACTTGACCGGCGCAGGGTCGGGCGACGCCGTGCTGGCTTCGCTCTTGACGGATTTTCTGGGCATCTTGGGTCCTATAAAAGGATCAATTGATACCGTGCGGGATCTAATTTCTCGTATGCGATGATATCGCGGTTGATGGGGGTGGCGAGATGGCGTCGTCAAGAGCTTGAACTCGTCTTTTTTTGTTGTTGTCTGAAAGCTGGGAGCTAGCGTGGTGGCGCGTCTCGGCTACTGAAAACGGCGGGGGATCGCGTTTGTCTCGAAGAGTGGGTGGGTAAACCTGATCAGCAGCAGCGATTATCGACGATAGACTCGTGGAAAGAGCTGCTGAAGCGGGGGAAAAAAAAGTGGAAAGGAAAAGCAGTGAGTCAGCAGCAGCGATTGATTTGTTTTTGCCTGTGGTTCTGGCTGGATTCGAACGGGACTGATGTGACTCTGTGGTTGGGATGACTGGAGATATGGATGGAAGTGGATATGTGAATACTCTGTCTGAATATTTGGCAGTAAATATTTATTAACCTTGACGTAATTGCACTTGGCAGCTGGCAAGAAAATGAGCCAAAATGGGGGTCCACCAACTTGCCAACTTGCCAACTTGTCAGCCACCTACCTTATCAAGATGCAAGATTGACCACACATTGGCACTGCTAAATGTACATTGATTGGCACATTGGTCGTGATGCCCGCCATGTCCTTGGTCGATCTGCATGCAGACCAGCCCCCCTTTCGTTGCGCAATCTCACTATCCTGACATCTTTCTACAGATTTCCTAAACCACTTTCCTTATACGGCTAGCTACCGTTTCAAAAGGTCAATCAAAGTGGCAAAAGGGCCTGCCCAAGCTTCCATCTTAAATAATTATCAAGGTAGCCCAAGCTCATCGCCTCAGCATCGCGGGCACAGATACGCCGCCAAGGCGGCCGTTTGCAACTTTCCCGTCACCATGACCAAAACATCACTATCGACTCCGTTGTCCTTTGACCGTCACCAAATCACAACATCGTCCAAGCATCAAAGTCAGAATATATTCGCTTCGTTTGGTATTTATTCGGGTGTCCGCTCGACGCCTCCAGACCTTCACTTTAACCTCGTGGAGAAGCAATCGCGTCACGGCCCAAAATGACTGCTCAGACGGGCTCTCCACTCTTCGGTGCTAAACGTCCGGGCGGAGCTGAACCACCTCATACAGGTTTGTGTGTATATCGTTATACAAAAGAGACATCACGCCGTTCCTCCCAATGATTATAATCCAATGACAGAGTACCAAGTTCCCGACTCCCAATATGCTCCATGCGTTTCCAAAGAGAAAAGAAAAAGAAAAGAAAAGGGGTCGGCTGCTGTCCAGCTATTCTTCCATAAGGCCAAAAACACCATCGTCATCCTCGTCACTACGAGCGCGGGCTCGAAACTCGAGATCGTCTTCGTCGGCTGCCGACTCGCCACTGTCTTCCATCTTGACATCTTGACTACCGCGTCGGAACTCGCCGCGCGTGAAACTTTCAGGCTGGCGGCTGGGGAAACTGCTGAGAAACCCAGCGGTGGAAAAGGACCGTGCCTGATCACGGTACTGTTCAGGAACTGGAGGTACAGGCGGAGCATCGGGAGCGACGCCGACAAAATCGTGGCCGCCGTTACTACCAAAGCTGCAACTCAGGAGCTCCACAGCGGCAGCCAGATCGCGGTCTTCGTTGCCAGTGCCGCCATGACCTAGCGACGGTCGACGACCGCTGTTCCATCCAGCGTGCGGGGTGCTGCTCGAGAGATGCTGGGGGCCCATGGGGGGTGATTGGAGACTCTGGGCAATCCCGCTGCCACCGCTGAGACGCTTTTCGCGATACGCCATTCCGTTAAAGGCAAGAGGCTCGCCAAAGGGAGATGGCGTCGTCTCGGCAGAGCTGAGACGCTCTCGTTGTTCCGAGTAGCCAGAGGCGGATGGCGAAACGGATTCGGGCTCGCTGTTGAAGTCCTTGGCGGAATCGGGAGGCGTAACGACATCGGGCTCCTTGTTGGGGCCATTCATGGCTAAAAGAACAGAGGCAGCCTCGAGTAGCTGAACCTGCTGGTGCTTGGAGATGAGCAGCTTCGAGGTCAAGGACCATTCAGGAGTGTGCTCCCACCTATGACACAAGACGTTAGTATTCGGTTGGTTTGTGAAGTATCCGGCCGATGAGCGCATCATGTTTAGTTTGGAGGAGACTAACAAGTGCTTGGTCAAGCAGCTGCTGTGCTTGTAGCCTTTGCCGCACGTCTCACATCGAATTTCGACGCGGTTGCTCTTCTTGCCGTCCTTTGTCAAGGGCTGGCCGTCACTGGCACGACGAGCACGGCTACCGTCGACAGAGCCTTCGGCATCTTCGCCTGACATGGAATCGTCGTCGATGGCACTGTCCTGGTGCATCTTGGAGTCGGCGAGGGAACGATGCATCGGTAGACTGGCAGGCGGAGAGGGGAGACTGGCTGCGACGGACATCTTGGCAGCCTTGGACAAAGTGTTTCGTCGAGTAGAAGCGTTGCCAATGGGGATCGCCGTGGCAGGATCGCCGTCAGCAATGGCGGCGGTTAATGCGGCAACATTAGGAGCCTGGTTGGTGACAGATTTGCGTCGGGTGACGCGGTGGTTCGGATTGAGAGCTCCGGTGAGCAGAGAGTGGGACGAGTTTCTCGCGTGCGTGTGGCGTGTAGGCAATGATGAGGAGGCTGCCGAGAGCGAGGGACGCTGGTACGCCAATGGTCTCGAAGGCTGCTGCTGCATCTCCTTTGAGTTGAGAGAGTTCAAGTCAGCAAGAGGGGTCACTTCTTAGCGGCATAAACAATCCAGTGTTGAAAGCGGTGGCAGGGAAGGATGGTCATTCATACTTTGGACGAAGCCATTGCCCACGACTTTTGGATTGCTTGTGTGGCGCGAGAGGAAGGACGCCGGACGAGTCGTAGGCTTGGGGCGAGACGAGGGAGATTGGCTGACGAGACAGGCCCGTGGTAGCGAGAGAGAACGATGACGCTAGCGAGCGTTTAGAGTGATGGGAGCGATTGAATCGTTGAAATGGTTGAGCAAGTGTGTGCTTGTTGGATGAAAAAAGAGAGCATGAAGTAGGCACGAGAAGACTTGGCAAGGGAAAAAAAAATAATGTTTCGTGAGAAAAGGTAGGCTGAGACGAGAAATAATATTTTGGGAGGAGCAATGCGGCAGTGGTGGCCCTGGTGGGCAGCGGAGGGGCGTGTGTGTGCGAGTGTGTGTGGAGGGCGACGAGCGACACGGCGACCGAGGAGGAGTTGTCGATGGATAAGATACATTGGCCAGCATGGGCGGAGTCAGCGTTGTGCAGGTACTCTCTGTGCCTAGAATCTAGACGTGCTCCGTCCAGTCGCGGAGGAGGGTGAGGGAGGGTGTAATTGGTTACCTCTGTAAGTAGTAGCGCATGGCGTATGGCGTGTGGCACTGCCCACCAGCTGGAGGTCTAACGTTGGGAGGGGCGCGAGCGTATCAACGAGGCAGGCGAGTACAGCAGAGGTCAAGAGCATAAAATTTTGGGGGCTGATGGGCCAAAGGTCAAGGCAATCAGTGGTTGTGCTGTTTGATTGTATCAAAACAATATTGGTATGGAAAGAGCATCTACAAAGTTACCCGCAGCCAAGCAGAACTGCAAGACTGCAAGACTGCAGGATTGGCAGGTACCTATCTATCAACCGTTGGGAAGTAGCAGCGACGCTGGGACGACACAGGACACGGGACACGGTGTACATACTGACAAGTCTTGACAGCAGGGCACACAATGCGAATATCTGGCCACGCCGGTCCGAGGAACATGACAATGACTGTTTCTGAAAATACAGTGGCGACAACGGAGAGGGAGGGCCACGCAGCAGGCAGCACAGTGCGGGTCTGGGCGTGGATTCTTTTTTGATGCCGTGGTGGTCACTGTGCGGGCCCGAGGACGGCAAACCCCCCCCCCCCAAAACCGTGAGAGGCAAGGGTAAATACTTACGACAGCTTAGCAGCAAGCGTGCGGAGACAAGTACTTATCCGTATGTAGGTATTGTGTAGGGCAGGCTCGGACGGACCGCGCTGAGCCATGCTTCCAGCAGTTTCCAGCGCAAGGGCCGCCACAAGTGCTCTCTGCCCACAGCCGCCAAAGGGCCACTTAGTATCATCAGCGCAGGCGTACATACCGTCAGGTGTTGGGTATTCGAGCACGGAGGTGCTGGAAAGACTAATAAAAGTCTTGTAACCACACGTGCCGCACAACCCCCCTCTTCTACTCTTTCTCTTTTCTTTTTTTTTTTTTCATCAAAATTGTGCTACTAGTGGGCGGTCCGGCAATTTGACGCTCTCCCTCATCAATCACTCATCCAAACCGGCCGGAGTGAACGGTCGTCGGTGGAGCCGAGAAACGGCATCTGATTGGGCGCATGGGGTTTGACAAGTTGATCACCAGGACAGGGCGGGCATTCAGCGACTATCGTGACACTACCCGTGGGCAGCCAAGTCTTGAGGACGATGATATAAAAAAAAGTTGTTATGGAGGTGTGGACTTTTTTTTCAGTTTTGGATGGCTACGTAGCTATTTATTAGGCTGCACGCGGGAGAGATGTTTTGCATAATGTCCTGTAGGTACAGCGTGAAGTAGCCTTATTCTGCGGTAAGATGCCCTTGCTTTCCTGGCACGTAAAATATTTCTATATTAGATATTTACACCACGGGTCTAAATTAGCCATTTCAGAGGGTAGCACGGAGGGGGGGTGTGAGCAGGTATTCGCTGTTTAGCGCAAGGCACCAAAAAAACTGCTGCCTATGCCTGAAAGGATTTGGGATCCCAAAGGAGTCATAAAATGGACATGGTGTCAGGGTATCAAGGTCAATGAGCAAAGAAGAACCACCAAACCTTTCTGAAAAAAAAAAAAAGAAAAATTCTTCCTGACGCACACACGTGTTCGTCCCGTATAAAGCCCTAATCGTGTTGTCTCGGACATTGGAGAAGAAGAAACAAAAACAGTTGGCGCGCGTGCGAGCGCTATAAAGTTTCAATGGTGTGTGGCTCGTCCCCAAACCCAAAAATTCCTGAACGCGGACCAATGGAAGGGGGGTATGCCCCTGACCAAGGAAACGGAAGAATTGCATGGTCGCAAGATGGCATCGTTTTATCACCGGCAAGATGGAGAAAGCAATTCTCAACAAAGGCGTTTGGAAAGTGTCGGTTGCTCCTTCTTCCCGCTCCCCTGCTTTCGTGTCAAAGATGTTTACGGCTCGGGCAAACTGCATTGCGGGGCGTGGCAATTACATGAGGGGATAGACAAATATCCGTGTATAACTAATGAAAGCAGATTTCTTTCAGGAGTGAAGTGTAGTTAGCTTGCTGCTCTAGAAAGCAACAACGCTGGAAAAGAAATATACTGGTAAAAAAAAAAGAGAGTTTTTGTTCCTGTTGCTAAACCTTTCGTTACCATACTCCATAATCTCACGCCAATGGGCATGACTCTTGGTACAGCGTGGCCTGTCCAAAAATTGCGCCACCAGTGCGGAGGTACCATGACCTTATTAGGCGCCCGACCCCCTCCCCTGTAGCGTCCGGTGTTGGCAGGCCCCCCCACTGCCATCGGGCATGCCTACCAGGTTAGTAGGTACCTAGGTAAATTTAGGGCATGTGGGCGGCTGTGGGCGGGACTTTGAAGAGCTGTAATTATCACTCCGTACAAGAAAGATGGCAAAGAAAAAAATCAATTTCGACCCGTTTTATGATGCGTACATTTTTTTCATGCGCAACCGGCCTTTGCTCTCATCACCATGACGCCAAAATGTGTAGGTGTCAAAATACCTCATTGAGAATTTTTGAAATTTTCCAGTGCCTATTCTAATTGCATCCAAATACCACGACAGGAGATGGAAATTAACTCGTGACAAACTCGATTGAATGCGTGATATATGTCTCCTTGCGTCATTGACACCAAGGACACGCAACTCTTTTGTTCAATTACTCTATTCCAAGCCTTTACCCATAGCTTTTTGTTTTCGTTCAACATCTCTTTCAGTAGCGTATCGTGTCCATCTTACACGGGGCTAATAACTCTTACTCAAAGCCGCCGCCATGATCTTGTGCATGGCCGGGGCAAGGGTTCCAGCAAATCTAGCCCCAAACCCTAATCAGCAAACCTCAGCTCAGCAAGCATGCTACTCATCAGTCATGTTACCATGTCCGGGTTGGTGACGAGATGGAGTCTTGCGCCGATAACGGCAATCTCCGGCATATCGGCCGAGTGCAAGGCTATGGCGAGCAGAGGGACTCGCCTTTTGCCTTTTGCTTGATCAGAATTATTGCCGCAGCGTTATTATGCCATTTGTGGCATGAATGCACCAAGCTTGCACAAATTTGGTCTTGGATATACACGCGGCGATGATAATACGGCCAGATGACAGGAAAAACCCGTTCCCCGCCCCCGCACGACCGCTGCGCCGATGCATAATAAGTTATAACTACGGATTACGGGGCTTTTAATTCAGCCCGCGGCTTGTCTTAGCGATCGCCCTCGCGGCCACCCCGCGCACAAAATGATTTGGAACATGTGTGAATGATGAACTAGAAATCGTCTCTAATGCTCTCGGACTTTTTTTTTTTTTTTTTTTTTTTTTTTTTTTTTTTTTTTTTTTTTTTTTTTTTTTTTTTTTTTTTTTTTTTTTTT
>JAAHCF010000885.1:0-12958 GCA_038367545.1 Beauveria asiatica | reverse complement strand
ATTGCCCCCCCCCCCCCCCGGTTCCCGTCTTGCCCCTGTGATGAGGCTACAGCCAACGACGGAAACATCCGCGTAATGATAGGGGGGAATGATGGACAGCCAGCAAAGCCGAGAGAAGCGCGCGCCCTCTTGCAGCGTGTATTATCATGGAAGAAGGAAGGAAGGGGGGGGAGGGGGGTTCAGGCTGGGGCTATGCGACGGACGAAAAAGATGCGTATTACTTGGTACATTATGGGGGCGTGAAAGGAAAGAAGTGCGACATGATAAAAAAAGAAGAAGAAAAAAAAAAAAGAAGAGATAAATTATCAGGTGTATAATATACACGGCGATACCCATGACACCGGAGCTTTTCTGTACAGAGTACAAGGGCGAAATGGCTTTACGGTGGACTCATGCCTCTGGACAAAAGGTCCTCACGCCCCCCGGCCGGTAGTTCTCGACGCTGGCGACAGGGGCCATAGCCTACAACTTGCAAGAGAGGGGATCAAGGTTGGCCTTTTTCCCGGGGGGAGGGGGGTGTTTGCGAGATCTCGCGTTTTCGGGCGGTGACGGTGTGTGTGTGTGTGTGTGTGTGGTGACTGGGGAAAAGATTAGTGGTGGTGGCGTGTCATGATCAAGTCAAGGGGTGGCAAGACAACTCGGTGTGACGGAGAGGAATAAGTAGAAGAAGGAGGAGGACAAGGAGACGGAAAGAGAAAAAAAAAAAAAAAAAAAAAAAAAAAAAAAAAAAAAACAAAAAAAAAAAAAAAAAAAAAAAAAAAAAAAAAAAAAAAAAAAAAAAGCGACACGGAAAAGTAAAATGTGATGAAGGGATTGCGCAATCGTCTTCAAATGAAAAGGGTCAAGTAAACGATGCAAGAGAGACGGACGAGTGGGCAGCAAGGAGAGCATGTGACGATGGCGAGCGTGGCATTTTGGGAGAAGCTGCATCGGACGAGGCTTGAGACATTGCTGGCAGCACATGGCAAAAGAAACAGTTGTACGGATTAATCCGTACGGATACCGAGTAGTTATGCATGTGGCCTGTCTTCTAGAAGGAGGAATTGTTGTAAAGAAATTTTGGCAATCATGTGCGGCTCACACCAGTTGAACAAGACACGGGGCTATTACTGAAGATACTCGAGGGGTTTTTAGCTGCAAATCTTTGCAGATGGTGTACGTTTTCGGCCATGTCTGATTGTTCCAGAGACTACGGATACATCTGTACGGATTACCTTGTTACAGAACGATTACTCCGTACAGGCGTGCCAATCGCATTGCAGGCGACATTCTAAATACAGGCCAGGCCCTGGCTCAAAGACAGACCACACGCCCTCTTTTTCTGGTACCTACGGAGTATTTACGGATTAGAATCTTCCTTGTTGAATCTGCCAGCCAGCCACACCCGGGGGGGTGGGGGTGCCTGCAATGAATGCCCTTTGCTGTCTCGTCCCATGATGCGATGCTGCCCCCGTTCATTACCAGGGCTCGTCGCTCTTTTCGGTGCTCGGTATATTCGCACATTTTGATCAAGGCAAAATGCAATGGCATGTATTGACCTAATATAGCAAAACAGCCCAGAAGCCCGGCAAAGGAGTCAGTCACCAGACGTCTCTGCCTGAGTGCGAGCTTCGAGGACCAAAAGACTGGCGTACTCGTATGCGATTGGACAAGCCAAACTCAAAAGTAAACAGGGCAATCTAGTGACAACAAGAGCAGCACCCGGGCTTATTTATTGCTAGTTAACTAACTATTTAACTACTTGGTTCGTGAGCTCGATGCGCGCCCACTTGTACCCCACCACGATAACCCCAACTCCATCAATGGCTCCAACAGTCCCAATACGATTGTCGTTACCTAATGGCTTCAAGAGGCCTTGGTCAGCTCAGCCTCGCCATTTTTTGGGGCCAAGTTGGTTGATTTGCTTTTTGACCAAGGCATTGCTAGTTATCCAGAGTGAAAAATAAAAACATGAAAAGAACAAGTTTTTTCGTTGCCAAGTGGGCGAGGGTGTGTTATCTAAATGCAACAAAGGCTGCCATGCCTACGGATTACTGGCACATACATGGACGAGCTGATTATGCAGAGACGGCAGAAAGGAATAGCCACTTCAGTTGACAATCAAATGCATTGGCTTTTGCCGCCACCGCATCTCCCCGGCGTTTTCCCAATCTTTGTTATTCCAGTCTCATTCCCGGGACCAGCACAGTTGCAGTGGTATTGGACAGCCAGGCCTTGACTCATGAGCGAGTCCCAAAAGACCAATGGACAGAGAATTAAATTTCAAGTATAGAAAAAAAAGGGCTAAACTGATTCCCTGGAATTTCTTCTTCCTCTTCTTCTTCCTCCTCCTCTTCTTCTTCTTCCTCTTCTTCTTCTCTTCTTATTACTTTGTACTTTGTACTTTGCTCTTCATCATGCTTCATGCACCCCGCGTTGACCGCTCAGGCCGGCATCTTTGGCACAAATCACGCAAAACCAATTGCAAAAACGAACAAAAGGACCCGAGCCTGGGCCGAGGGGGTGGGTAAGGTGGGTGGGCGAGCGCCAAACCGCTCATCTCAGGTGAGGGCTATCTAGTGGTGAGGGTCTCGCGGCACTCGGCTCGTGTTTTTACTTTTGCATACATCTTGTTCAGCTTTGGTGTTTGCTGACTGTGGCGTACTGACGATTCTTTCCCTTTGGCCCCCAATTGGCCCCGCGAGATGCTGCTCCCCGCTGTCAAAAAAGGTGAAAACAAAAAGGGCTGGATCTTTTTTTTATTTTATATATATATATATATATATATCTACCCCATACTTATTAGCAACTTGCAAACCACATGAAGCTCCGCAAATGGAGTCTTCAGCCAACGTTGGCACAAAAAGAAGCCATTCGCGTCTTCATGGCGAGAGCCTTGCGAACATGCACGAGCCACATCTCGTGGCTTCTGCAAGTGTCGAGTCTAATAATAAGCAACATTCCGGGGGCTTGCCCGCCAGGTTGTAAAGTGGCGTTTTGACAATGACGTCCTTTTGACCTTTGCTTCGTTTTCTTACTAGTATGCCCCTTCCTATCATTTAGTAGAGGTGTGATTAGGCTGCATGATTACGCTTCTTCTTTTTCCTTCTTTTTTCTTTTTTATTTATTCATGTATTTATTTTGCCATGTGCTTTCCAAGATAAGCGCTCGGTTCGTCTTCATCACCAAATCGGCCTGATCCGAGCCCATTGCGGGATCTTCAGGACACAACGTTGCACCCGTGTTGAAAAGGAGGGTTGGGGGGTGCCAGGTAAAGGGCTAATCTACAAGCCGCGCAAAAAAAAAACCCGTTCATGTACAGAGTAATATGTACTTGAAGGAAAGGGTCATGGTGGCAAGCAAATTGTCATGACAGTCGCCAAGAAGGCTCGTCAGATGGGCGGGCATATCCTCAGCATTATTACCCCGACGGGCTGCTGATGAACCCCATCGTTGTCTCGGCCGAGGGGCGTTTTGCCAGCCAGTGACTGACGGCTCTCGCCGTGACCCAACGGCGGTGACGAGGGAAGAGAAAATGAGGGCATCGCCTATATCGGAACCCCCAAAAGACGTCGTGGAAATGCGCGGATGCATCTCGCAGCTTTCCCGGAGTCGCATGCAGTTTGCGGTGAGACATGCCGCGACCGCACCGGGGGCGGCATCATGGGTGCGCAGAACAGTCCGGCGGTTCCCTTTGTTGAGAGCGCACATGACGGATGCATCCCTCCCGCCGAGGGACACGAGATCGAGAGAGACATCCTCCTGCCATCCACCCACCGCAACTTTGGTACCTTGTTCTCGTGCATCCGCTGGCCGGCCATGCGTGTCCCGGCGCGTGCCGGGGGTCGTGTGTGTACTGACTATTAACCTAGTCATGCCGTCGTGAGCACGCAATCGCCTCGACTTGGGCCCTTCAGGCACCAGAATTAATATTTTAGTCCCAAGTCTGGCGTATTCCAGATTACTATTTATTATTTAGCGGTGGGTATCCAACTTGGCCGCCCAGCCGGAACGGAACCGCTTACAAGTCACGCAAGTGTTCTCTCTGTCATCTGTACCCATTTTACAGATTTAATCTTGATTGCTTAATTATAATTGACACGCCAAAGGCAGCTAATTCATATTTACAACTCTATTACTTTGTCCACATGAGCCATCATTACTGTATTTACGCCCGCATCCTTTTCCGCACCTGATTGATCCTACTTCTGTGCTTTCTGTTGCGCCTTCTCTTTCTCTTCTTCCCCACAAAGTACTTGAAAGAACCAGAAATTGGGTACCCCTGTTCTTCAACAAAGATTGCACGCCCCCTCCATTTTCATTCTCTAACCATTTTAAGAAATCGGCGCCGGCCTTTTCCAACGCTAGCCCTCCTCCACCCCCCCCCCCCCCCCCGGTCCTTGCATCGCAGCAGATCCCTCGGTCGCCTGGCTCCAAGGGACTTTTGGAGAAGAGGGCGGGGTTTCTCGCGCAAAAGCCCATCTTCCAATCACTGACGAATGCGATTCTTGGCTCTGCTACGGAGTAGTTAGGCCAGGGCAAAGCAAAAGTCAGCCCAGCACCCCTCCCCCCCCCCCATCCCCCTTCCTCTCTCCCCTTGGTTGCGCTAGACCATACGAACTGTGGCCAAGTTGGAAAACGGAATCGGTGGGCTGTGGGAGCAACCGCCACCTGGGGTTATGGAGAAAGCCCTTTCCACGAAGCCACTTGTTGATGAGATGTAGTCGGCCACAGGGCTCGGAACTCGAATGTTCCTGGCGGGCGGCGGGACTGGCTTGGGGCGACGTCATGGCGATCAAAAGGTTTGGGGGTGGCAATCTCCATCCTCGGGGCCTCTAATCTTCGGGCATTGAAGGCGTTGATGGCCTCGTTTCCGCTGTCACAATCATGGCGAAAACGGTTCTGACGTTTTGCTCCGAGGCTGACATGGTTTTGGTGTGTGGTGTTGGAGAGGGCTGATGTTCGTTTATTTCCCCCGGCCGCCACCTCATGCAAGATTAGATGAGAAAATGCGGCTGCATCAGGTACTCGCTCCATGACTCTTCACACAGCTCAACTATATTGGCAGTGTGCCGCCGACTTGCAGGAGCAAATGGACCATTTCCCGTCACTCCTAATCACGCCGCTCGACCGAGCACGTTTGCGCTCATGATTCTTCCATACAAATGACATGAATTGAGAAACAGTTATCTCGACACTGACAAAGCCCAACTCCGTTTCAGAAACGGAATAGCATTGCCAACACGTAACTTAAACAAGAGTCGGCCGAAATGGAGCAGCATTCATCAACTTGCCCGCGGCCCCCATTATCGCACACGACCCAGCATCACACACCCCCCCAATAACACAACGTCGTCCGCCCCGAAAACCAGAAACAATGTCTTTGAATTCTCCCACGAGGGAGGGTCAGCCGTAGTCAGTACCAAAAACGGAAACATGACACGTGGTCCTCATTGTTGCACCCGGCAACTCGCACGCCCTATTTCAGGTTCAGGTGGGAGATGGAAAAAGGAACCGTGGGCGAGACATGGGCAAATCACACTTGTCCATGCTTTCCTTCTTTCCCCGGATTGCCCTGCAGGCTCATCGATTCCCACGCTGCAGTGAACATCTCCCGAAAGGTTGCAGAATTTCGGGGAGGGGGGCAGTGATCGCCCGTGCTGGCATTGCGCAACGGAAAAGCAATTAAAAAGCTACGGCCAAGGATCGACGACTTGTCATGCTGCGTTTGGACATTGTGGGCTGGGAATGACAAAAGAGGCACTCTTGCCCGTCTTATCCGTTTAAGAGTAGGAATAACTATAGATGGATGGACTCGTCATGGAACAGGTTCATGCAAGCAAGTATGCTAATTATAAATCATGCAAAAAAGAAATAAATAAATAAAAAGAAAAAATTAAAAATATATGCTTTGCTTGTATGTCTCGGAGCTGCAGAAAGATTGCCTTTTCAGCATGACACATTTGACGACGTTGAGAGGCAAGCCTTTTTTTACCCCCCCCCTTCTTCGCCGGCGCCCGTCCCATCTATTTAGCATTTCGGGGGCCTTGGCTAAGTTCTAGTCGGACAAACAAGGTAAAAAGGAAAAAAAAAAAAGAAAAAAAAGAAATCCCGCCAATCAACGCTGGTCTACAAGCGTTAATGAAGCCAGCCACCACAAGCAGAGGAGGAGGGGGAGCGTTAGCTGCTCAGTTGTCAAACTTGACTTTTTTGTATCTCGACTCCAGGAGGGAGGCAAGTCAGCTGGCGGGTTTTTATTTTTTTATTTTTATTTTTTATTTTTATTTTTTACGACCAACGCGAGCACGCGAACCGAAAGACAGGGTGCGTAATAATAAGAGAGAGAAAAGAGAATGCTAGCGCCGGGACCGAGGCTGACCTTTTCTCATGATGATGGTTGCGATTTGAACGAGACGGCACTTTCGCTCTCCTTCAAAACCAAGGGCTGCCCTGGCACACTCCCCCTGCTAGGGGCACACACCGCTGAAGGAGAGGGGTGTGGGCGTAATACATTTTTTTTGCTCGCGTGGGCATCTACGAATCAGTTGATGCATCCCAAGTAGAATTGTCCATGTATTTGCTTTTTTTCAACTTGTTCATCCTTCTATTTTCTTCCGAAACAATACGGGATGCAGATTTTCTAGATTTAAATTAGTCACTCTAGCTCGGAGTTGGTCAGCCGTCAACGACCCCCGCGTGAGTGGTGACTGCTGAGTCGACTGCCGCGTGAACCAGCCACCGCAAGGGCAGCCGCATCGTCATGTATGCGACGCTGGTTTCTTCTTCCTTGCCTACCTGGTTAAAAAAAAAGGAAAAAAAAGAAAAATTCTAGAGACGTTTGTGCGCTTGTTCAATAAATGACCAAGTGCTCCTCGGAATAACAAACCCTCGGCAAGGGCCCAGCACCGCCGAGGGGAACAGGGAGTACGGCATGAGATGAAGCAAAGCGGCAAGAATAAGAAGACGATCAAGAAAGAAGTGGGATTATTGCCTGATTCTTTCTTGGTCATCTCGATGGCCAGCCGCTGCCAAGGTCTTTTTTTTTTTTTTTTTTTTTTTGCGGTACTTCTGTAACTTACATGGGTCAAACAGTTTGCGGATTTCGGGTCCATGATAAAACGCTTGTCGACTAATCCCTACTCTCCGAGCAGACCGAACAAAATTTTGGGGGGCATTCATTCTGAACCATCACGACATTAAGAAAACTGGTGCATGGCATGAACGCGGGCTATAATAATACGACATTCTGTAAATAAGCTCTCTCCGTCACATTTAAAATGCTGACAGGGACCAATTCCTGCCATGTTCTGAGCTGTTCATTGATGAATCCCAGAGAAACAACGCATTAATAATATTAACACCGACAATATATGTGCACGTCTTGGCTTTGGTCATGTGGTGCACGCTGCATACATAGTTAGGATTATGGCTCTTGCTCGGAACTCTTGCTTGTCATACTTATTAGGCCTTGCCGCTATTTCTAGTGTCCTTTTTTTTCCTTTTTCGTGTGTGTGTGAGGTACTGTTTCTGTGGCGCGCCAACAGCACCTAATAAGCATGCATCGCCACATCGGGCGACTAATAACCCGTAAAAAGGCAACGCACAAACAGGCATCGCATATGCAAAACCAAGCTTTTCTTGGTGTCTTGGCTTCATCACACACACACACACACACACACACACACAGTCACACACACAACACCATGTATTCCATGCATGACAACGAGGTTGCAGCGGAAGCAGCCGTTGATTCCAGATGGTGACATGACTCGGACCGCGATGGTCAAGCTCAAAGAAACGCTAAACTGTGCGCTGATTTTTCTTTTTCTTCTTCTTCTTCTTCTTCTTCTTCTTCTTCTTCTTCTTCTTCTTCTTCTTCTTCTTCTCCTTCTTCTTCTTCTCCTTCTCTCTTTTTACCGCCAATCTTGTTGCGATTTTTCTTTAGTATGATTCTCGATTTCAATAAAGCTCAGGGATCGGGGGATCGGCAGCGTAACTTTGAGGGTGCTGCTAACCCTTGCAACGTTTCTCTTGTCATCCATGCACAACGCGAGTATAAATGTTCCAACAAAAAAAAAAACACCCCCGGGTACCGTACCAGCTCTTGGAGTTGGTCGTTGGTGAACACTGAAGAGAGCATTCTTGGCAGCCAAGAGATGCGTTAAAATGGGCCATTTGCTTTGCCATGCCTTGAAAGAAATATATGCCTTGATCAGGTACCCTATCTAGGAGGCGAGAACCAGACCAAGGGGGCTTTTAGCCTACATGACCTAAATAGTTACTCCATATCCGTACCAGAAAAGGCATTTTAGTCAACATGGTCATCTGCTTGACCAGTTTTCCAACTTAAAAATTTTAAAGACCAAGTTTGAATTGACCTGTCGCGTGTCATTCAAATTCCCGGGACTTTTGTCCTCTTCCTTCAGCTGTAACGTATCAATCGAGCACCTGCTGAGCAAAAACAGAGTTTACGCCCCCCTTGCGAACAGCGCTGGCGCCATCCTATCGCGCGATATGACCTACGCGCCCACCACCACCACCACCACCACCACCTATTTATCCTAGTTTTTGTATTTTCTTTTTTTGTATTTTTTTTTTTAAGTTTCGCATCGCAATTCGCAACGGGCGCCTCCCTTCCTCACCTACGCGCGGGGGGGGGGGTTCTTTTCAACCGTCGGGTTTCGGCGACTCGGTTGCTGTAGGTATCAACTTAGTACTCCATAGTGTATCGCGCATTCAAATTGAGTCCAGACTATCAGATAGATGCGATAACGGTTTCTGTTGCTTGGAGCACTTTTCTTTTTATCCATCCATAGCCGAGACGAAGGAAACTAGAGAAAAATACCAAATTCTTTGTATTAAGAGCCGAGAACCAATGTTTATCAAATGCAAACCAATTACTCGCCCGCCCCGTCCGGCCCTCCGTCCGTCCCGTCCGGCCCAGCAAAACAATCTCATAGCCTCGCTGCCAACAGGGGGGAAACCAGCAACTGCCGATAACTAGATTTTAAATACCATGCTTGGTTAATAAAAGCCCGTTAATAAAAGCCCGCACAGCCAGGCACAGCCATACACAGCCAAGCCGTCACACACAGCCGACAACCATCAACCCCGCCCCTCAGCCGCCGCCTTTTAGCCCCCATCTTCCCATGCCAAGAGTAGCCCGGTGGAAGGCATTTCTGCTTCAATTCCCAACGCTGTCGTGCGTCTTTCCCTTTCACCATATTTTTTTTTTTTTTTTTGCTTTTGCTCAGAGGCCTCTGTATGGATTGGCCTCCCGCGCCTGGCGTAATGACGGGCAAGATTATGGGCATGCAAAGTCTCGAGGCCGCTCCAGTGTGCAGGTGGACTCGACCATCACGCCATCGTCTTACACGAGATGCACCAACAAAAGAGGCTTGATATCCCAAAGTAACGAGTTTCGATTATATACTAGTCTTCATATTTACCCAACGTAATTTCCGATTGCGCCGGCTTCATACCCAAAATAGAACAAAAAGCCCAATATACTCCGTGCCTGATGCCACTAGATCCCAACTGGCGCCAGTGTCTGATAGAAATACAACCAATACCTTCCCTTCCAGTGCAGTTTCGCTTTTTGTTCCCATCCAAATCATGCCCGCAAGACAACAAGAGATTGATAAACCCCCCAGATACATACATGACAACAGCCAAGTGCTAAAATCAAAACATAATCCACTCAACCCCGACACCTGGACCTCCAAAGCATTTGGACCAGTTGAATGGGCCTCGAGCTCCACCCATCTTGGCCTGACCATCATACAGGCCCATCTCGCTACCGTTGCGAAAATCGCCAGACCAAAGACGCTCCAGCACATCAAGTGCAGCGAGGTTGTTCATGTAGCCAGACCGAGTCATGATATCCTTGCACTTGGAGCGCACAATCGTTTGCTGCAGCTCGTTCACGCACTCGGAGCCCGCGATAAAGAGCGGCCAAAGTAGAAACTTTTCCACAGAACTGCCGGCCTCGAGGCTTGTGGCGTAGTAGACTACTTGGCTGACCAGATTCTGAAAGTTGGTGTGGCTCGATGGGAGACTCGGGCTTGCCAGGCGCTCCGTGTAGAGCATAGCCGCGTAGCGGAATGCTTCCGACAGCGATTCCAGATCCCGCAGATGGCTGGGATTCGGGCCACCAGGGAGCTCCGAGGCCACGGTGCCGACGTCAAAGTGCCAGTGCTGCAGAGCTTGTCGTGCGTCCTTCCACTCTGCCCAGAAAAGTGCGCGACGATCATCAAACGCAGTCGAGGTTGACATGGCCGATGTGAGGAGCTCGTCATCATCAAGCAATGTGCCGAAGCCGTTGCCGTCAAAGCGTTGACTTGAAGGCGTGGCGTAAAATTCAGCGCCTTGGGTCTGGCTTTGCACGCTGCTGATGCTGTTTCTATAGCCATGACCCATGGAATGGGTTGCCAGCGGAGAATCTCCCGCAGCCTGCATGGAGCCAGCCATGTTTTGAACTGGCCTGTGCTGGGAGAGCATGTTTAGTCTACCGAGCTTGCCTATCGTCTCGAATAGCTCGCGGTCGCAGCCGACCATGTTGACGGCGCCAGCGGGCATGGTGCCAGTGGCAAAGCCATCATCAATAGATGTAAGTTGCGCCTCGCGATCATTAATCGTGGCCGAAATAGCGTCAAAATAACTAAACAATGTCTCCATCCATGCGACATCGCCCGTGGACCCACCGAATTGTTGTGGGCTCCGCATGGCCAAAATCTTCTTGACGCCCGCAAATTGCGTATGAAACTTGGCAATTCCCGACTCTGCCATGCGGTAGTGGCAGAGAATCAAAATGGTGGCAAGGACAGAGTCGTGACGTGACTTGACCGGGTCGCTCAGCTGCTGATTGAGTAGCTGCACAGCCAGGTTCCGGTGTTGAATCTCTTCGGCGTGCGAGGGGTCCTGAGGTGGGGCGTCTCCGGCATTTTCGGTAGCGCGCTTCTCGGCGATAAGTTTCCCATAGAGCTCGCGAGTATCCTGGCCGAGACTGAGCCTGCGCTTCATGCGGAGGTTGCAGGACGCTAGGGCACAGATGGCATGTTGAAGGCTTTGGCTACCGCTCGCGAGCTGCAAGAGATGGCTCTTGAAAGGGTTGTGAGGTGTGTCAATGACAACCATGGAGGGGGCCATGGTCATCTTGTAGTAGTCCATGAAAAATGACATCTTGGCAGTCACGTCCTGGCCGATGCGAGGCTGGGGCTGATCCCTGATGGAAGGCCAGTGATTAGGGCTGAGCTCGGAGAGCGGTGAATGCGAATCCTCCTCCTTGACCCTGGTGTGCCAGCCCGGAGACATGGCGTTGCAGTTGCCGTTGTTGACATCTGGGGCACCTGGACGCGGTTAGAATGGGAAAGCAGGGCACAGCTCATTGCGATGCTCACTGAGACCGTCGCAGTCCGTTGCTGACTTGGGATGGCGCATGGACTCGAAGTGGTCGAGCTGCGACGTGAGGCTGGAGCTGCTGTCCGAGGGACCACCGTAGACGAGGCCACACGAGTCGGACACGCGGCTCGAGTCAATGAGCAAGGTGGGAGGTGGGCTGCGGGAGATGGGAGATGTCTGGTGGTGAATGGGGAATCCATCGTAGCCAACCGTGGGGCTGTGTCCAAAGGGCGGCATGTCATCGCGAGAGTATCCTTGGCTCATGGGTGAAAGGTAGTCGACCTCGCTGAGGGAGTCGACCGAGGATGAGAGGCCGTCGGTGATGATGGGCAGAGGCCATTTGGAGAACTTGGGAGTCGTTCGCTCATCGGGCGATTGCATCATAGGAGGGGAATTGTAGTGAACGCTGCTCCAGCAGCCGTGAGGAATAGACTGGGGGTGCATATGGGTGTGTTCCGGGTGCGACATTGAGAGGTAATCGTATCCGGAGTTGGAATATGACGAGTGTGCGGCGGGAATGTCAATAGCACCACGGTGGCTGACATGGTGAACCTCGTCGTGCTCGTCCCAGTGAGTAGAGAGTGTCGTCATGGCCGAGTTGGATCGGGCCCGGGCGACGGGGGCCTTTTTGGGCTCGCGAGCCACGGGAGGAGCCTTGGCGATGGGTAGAGAAAGACCACGAAGCTTGCCACGGCTGGCGACGCCAACACCCCAGGTCAGCTGGGTCTTGTAGCCGGAGCATTCGTTGCCGACTTCGAGGCATTGCGAGCAGTACGGCCGCCGCCGGTCGCACTTTACGTTGCGTTTTGAGCAGGCAAAGCAATCGTCTGCAGCGCCACCAGCTGGAGCACGACGTCTGCGCTTGCGAACAGTAGCAGGGTCTTTGACCGTGACGGTCTGATGAGAAAGAGGCGCCGTCATGATGGGGTCAATACGCAGTATTTGTTTTACAACTTGAATTCTAGACAGGTAGTTGGAGGTCTTGTTGTTGCAGAGGGGTAGTCCTGCGCGTACGGCGTCGAAGAATTGGCGAAATCCTGAGCGGCAAGGTGTTGTCGTAGAAGCAGGAGGGCAGAACCAAGGTGGTGTAAAGCGAGTGAACAAGGCCAAGTGAGAGGTTGGTATGCGTCTTGTCAGAGAATCGACAGCATGAGTCGGAGAGAATGCGAATTGTGAAATGTACGGTGGGGGAGGAAGTGTAGGTGGGCAGGACGAGGACGGGAAGCCAGGCGATATGTATATACGATGAGGGAGCGAGTCGACTTGCGGTGCCGGCTCCGTCGTCTTCCAGTATTAGCGGCGAACGGCCGGGCAGACAAGAGTTGGCGTCGTTGGAGCAGCGTGAGCGAAGGATACTGGCCCAGAGGAGTGAGGTCCTCCCCCCCGTAGCGCTGGCCGGGGGGGGGGGGGGGGGGGGGGGGGGGGGGGGGGGCCGGGGGGGGGGGGCGGGGGGGGGGGGGGGGGGACGCCCAGGTGCTTGCCTTGCCTTTCAGGGACCGATTCCAGCACACGTTACAGTGGGCAGACGGCGGGTTTCTGGGAGGGGAATACAGTGGACTTTTTTTTTTTTCTTTTTTTT
>JAAHCF010000884.1:0-12965 GCA_038367545.1 Beauveria asiatica | reverse complement strand
GACAACGATCGCGGCCTTTACGCAGCTCGCGGCCTTGTGCTCTGCTCGCCGCGCCCTGCGGGAGGCGGAGGAGGCGTACAACCTCGCACTGCGGGGGCTGGAAGAGGCCGCGAGACAGGATTCCACCGATGCTCTCATTCTGAAACTCGACCTGGGCATCTTGTATCGTGATGTCGGAAGACTAGAGGCCGCCGAGACGCTCACACGCGAGGTCTGCCAAGGTCTTAAGGATGCTCGCTCCGGCTATGCGCCCGGCGCGCTTACGTGCCTGGGCACCGTGTACGCGCTCCAGGGCCGGATTGCGGAAGCACAGACGAGCTTCGTTGACGCCGCGCAAGAGTTTGCTGCATGCAATGAGGAGTATTCGGCGATGTCGTTCGCGGCCTGTTTCGGCCTCGGCAACCTTCTCCGCGGCCAGCGCCGGCTGGCGGAGGCCGAGGCGATGTACCGGCAGGCGTGGGACGGCGCGCGGAGTGTCGGAGGGCCGCAACACGGCACGTCCTGCACGATCGCCGAGGCATTGGCCTCTGTGTGCGAGGAGCAAGGCAAGTACGAGGACGCCGAGGAGATTTACAGGCAGAGCCTCACGCCAGGCGACTTCTGTCTTGATCGATGGACAAGTTTTGTCCTGAGCGTCAACTTTCACAAGATGGCAGGGTACATCTGAAGCTCGTAGTCTCTTTGTCCAGAATAATATGCATTACTTGCCAGATACCAGTACTTTTTTTTACACTGTGCGTACGTCGAACTTGGGCGAAAACGGTTGCAGCGCTGTTGCTTCCCTCCACTCTGTCAGCTTGCCAGGCTGTCTAGAAGTATTCCGGATTCATTTGGCATAATCTTGTATGTATGACCAAGAGAGCTGCCATTCCTATATGTGCTCAGACGCGAAAGTCTTGTGACCAGTAGATGTTGCGCACAGCTCGACGTGGCCGATTCCGTAATGGCATGGCATACTGGCGAAGCCGCCCTGCGCAGCATTGCTGAGTACGAATCAGACTACTCGCCGGTGACAAAGCTGGCCCGAGGATCACCTACAAGCGGCAGGGCACGTCACGATCCCTGGCAGCAATGGCAGCAAAGCCGCTGGCTGACTTGCGAAAGACGCTGCCGACATGTGCCTGAACCTTCCTCCTAGAATACTGATTGAGACAGCCAACTGGCACATAGAAAGGACGAAACCGAAGCAGAAACCTGGCGTTGGTGGCAAGTCAGCGTCCGTGAAAGTTCCTGACGCGCGGAACTCGGGCAAATGAGTTGCACTTGAGCATGCGAGGGCAACAGGAAGCCCACACCGAATCCTTCCCCGTTGAATGCTTTTCCGGCCCGTCAGCTTCACCAAGTGTTCTTTCAGTTTCCATCGACTTCAAGCTTTTGTACAGTGGATGCTGCGCAAGACACGGCTGTGTGCAGCAAACACAAGTCGGTGAGGTGCAAGGCTTGAAGAAACGAGAGAATCAATCTCGGAGACGTGCAGGCGGCGATGCAGCCATCCGTAGCAAACTCCGGATGCCTCCCGTCGGTGAGGTCTGACAATGCAGCATCGGATCTTCTCAAATCTCCTTTTAAAAACACGTTCTGGCATGTCGGTACTGGCTCATGTGTCCGAGGCTTCAGCAAACTCACTGGGTGTTCCAAAATGCAGAGCAGAGCTCTGGAAATGGATGCCTCAACAATCGCAGCCGTGATTTTCGGTACTGTTTCCCTTGCGATCGGGCTCATCGGGCTCTACCTCGCCTTTGCACAACTACGTGTTTCTCTTCTTCGGGTCTCCTTGCGCAGCATGGTAAGATCGCCCGAGATCCGGGGGGTTGAATACAACTATTGATGAATTTATAGACTATACGCCGGCACGTCGAGAGCTACGATCGGGGTGAAGGTCAGCAGAGCCACGAGCTGGCGACAACGGCCGATCGAGGAAGGGTTTTGTGAGGAACCGTCAGCATGGGCCCAGCTGTCACACCAGCCAATACCGCATTCGAAGCCCGCTCTGCCAATTGCTGAAGTTGAAGGTCTTTCTATACCAGCGGTACATGATCCTCGTCGCTTGTCTATGCTACCCACGCGCTTCGACCCGATGCAGAACATATTGACCTGCGTATCCCCTTTCCTGGGACATGATCGCATTCTCTCTCGTTGGGTTAGGCGTGGGAGAAACCCCTAGGCCCCAATGCACTGTCATGATCACTGTACCAGGCATCACTTCAGGGCACACTAGATAGAGAAGTATCATTTTCGTGAAGTAATTACGTATATATTATTATGTATCTATGCTCTTTACGAATTCTCCCTAGGTATTCTCAGGTCATCTCAAAGTAGTCGGCTGGTCGATTGTGGGGGCGTATTGAGCGATCGTGGTATTTTGTCGATATACTTGGCCTCCTTCCAGCCAGGTGAAGCATCAAGCGATCATCTCGTCCTCGCTGTTTATACTGCGCGCTACTTGCAGACCCGTCCAACTCGGCTTCATCTATGGTGTTTTCATCAGTGCCCGGCGCCGATCGTGGCCGCTTCTTTGGACTTTGTCTACAGCTGTTCGTTCGCCGCCGCCGCAGAAATGAGGTTTCTGTATTCGTTTGAGAACACAGAGTGCACTAGTGATCTATTGTCACCATCGAGTGTCACAAATCTCGGTTCAACACTGGTTGAGGAGGACAATCTTAGAAAGAATGGAGCCCCCGAAATCCCGTAAAAATAGGCAAACGCTGATCGCTGTAAGAAAAATTCCGTTGATCATAATCAAAGTACAATCGGCTAAGTAGTCATAGAAATAACAGGGAAGTATCGAATGTATATACCATTAAGGAATCTCATTTAACTCAGTTCGACAGGGAGAAGCCTAGCAATGGCCACAGTGAGATTGGAACGATTTGGTTTCGAAGATTTGATCGTTTGACCAGATACTTTTTAAAGTTAAGATTCTTGAGGTCATCAGTGCCAAAGGTCCGGCTACCAGCCTTGACGAAGAGCAGAGCCTTGAGAGTCGCAGATTGGCAGTTTTTGTCGCGCTTGTAAAGGTCGTATGCGTATTGAAGATCTGATCCAATGAGAACAAGGTCAATCTTATCCTCTTTGTGAAGACCGGTATCTTTTCATAGCTACACAGTAGGAGGCGGACGCTGACCAGGCCGTCTCCGATTGCATCATCGAAAAGGTGATTTCCGGGACTCCCGACGAGGAGGGCCAGGCCGTCGAGGAGGACCAGGCGGCCGACGAGGATAAGCCCGCCGCGGCCGGCCCAAGGCCAACAATGTCTGCCGCGTGCGTCAAGGCGAGCGAAGACTTTAAAAATGTCGTCGACGCCGACAGCCACTGCGACGATACGGAGCCTGACAGCACCAACGAGGTCGAAAGACGTGACTCGGCGACGTGCAGCGCAGCGACGGCCGCTTTTGAAAAGGCCTGGAAGGAGGACAGCTGTGAGGCTCAATTGCAAGCTGAATTGACAGCTGATTCGGCGTGAAGGAACGAGGAGGAGGTAGGAACATGGTGGACCTGACTGCAAAAAGCGCATCTTTCACTGTAATAAACTTGACAGCTCGCAGAGTCCTGCGCTACATGGTAGTCTAAGCGGGAGATAAGATTAGACGGTGGCTTACAATTCTTTCCTTCACTACTTTCCCGTGACTTGACGACTGCCCTGCTATAGTGGCTGTTCCACACAGATGAGCGACCGGATTAGGCAAATATAACATATATGTGCTTTTTTATACACAATATCAACATCTTTCTATATAAAGCCAAGCCTCTCCAACAAGCTCATACACCAGCCATAGAACATGGCTCAAAACCAAAGCAATACCCTCAACGTAAGGTCATGTCTTACTTGAAGTTGGCCCAGCCGATACGAGCACCCTTGTCACCATCCGTACCGCGCTCAAAGACCAGGAAAGCACCAGCCATAGCAGGAGAGCCAAAAGCAGGCGTACCGCTGCCAAGAACATGGCCACAGCTTCCGTCGTCGCTTGTGCCTTTGAGATGCTCACCGTCAACCTTGATGGTGTTGCCTCCACCGACGCCAATGTAAAGGTCGGGCAGCGTCGTGCTGCAGTCAAAAGATTTGGAGTAGTTGGGTATGACATCGGTATAGGCGCTGAACGCGTCGCCGGGGACGGTCAGCGACGGGTTCCCCGTGTCGACGATGCCCTGCATGTCCAGCTCGACAAAGTCGCCGTTGCCGACAGCATAGCCGCTGGCAGTCCAAAGCCACCAGCCATAGTCGTTGGTGGTGGCAGCGCCGTACGAGATATCGCCCGTGTACTTGTTGCTGTCAATGAAGCCAAAGTCAAAGGTTCCGTCTGTAGAGCAAAAAAGCCGTCAGCGGATCTACTATGAGACAAGGTTTGGACAAGACGGGCAGAAAACTCACCGGCTCCGTGCTTCAAGTCGACTGTGAAGACGGGGCTGTCGAGCTTGGACAGCATATTGGTAAAGAGAGTCTTCTGCTGCGGATTGCCCGTGTTGCCCCCGTCAAAGCCGAAGCCGACAATACCAGAGACGGGGCTGCCCAGAATGGCACTGCCATCACGCGAATGCGAAATGCTGGTGGCCACCTCCACGCCCTGCGTGACCGCGATGCCCGCCACGGAGACGGTGTCGTCGTACAGCGTGCCCTTGGCGCCCGACCCATCGCCGTAACCAATCGACCAAGAGCCGCCGTCGATCCGGCTCGCCGACGAGCTGGCGCTGACGTTCCAGCGTCCCTGGCCGTCGTCAATGGTGCCCGAGGTGTCCGGGACAAATACCCACAGGTCGCTCGAGCCGGTGTCGAAGAGCAAGTTCATGGTCTGGGCCGGCGTGCCAATGTCGACCCGGGCATAGTACTCGACGTCGGGGCGGCTCGGGCTGTCGTAGGCGGTGACGCCGCCATTGGCGCGGCGCCCGAGGGCGTTGGACGGGTGAGGCGTCTTTTTGAAGTTTGGGTTGTACTTGGCGTCGACGGTGAAGCGGCCCTTGCTGCCGTGGGCGTGGCCCAGGGACACGGCGGCGGCGCTGGCCAGGGAGGTGCAGGCAAGGAGAGACCCAAGAATAATGGCAAAGTATGGGTGTATTATCGTGGATACGGAGTATGACAGTAGAAGAAGGAGATTACTTTCTTAATGGGGGGAAACATGTGCTTGGAGAACGGGCCAACACTGGCATTTTATAACTGCGAGTCATGATGCTTCGTTCCTTTGCTGTACAACTCAACTGTAGTACTATCACGACTTGTTATCAACCTCACAAAAGCCGTAGACTGACCTGCCTAGAACGTGAAGCACTATTACACCTTTCCGGGGCTCTCGTGAGAGTGGTTACCGACAATGGACTAGACCTCTTCCCCAGCTTCTACGTTTAGGCAGGATCGCCAAGCCATCGGCCTAGTTCATTGACCCCCAAGTCATCGCATCAGTGCGCCCAACAGTGCGCAATAGCGTACCTGGCCTGCCTATTAGTCTCGGCTGACGGCTTCTTGGTGCGCCTACCTGCCGTATTAGGCTGGCCCAAGGCGCATTAGCGCCGGATGTTGAAGCCGACAACGGAACCAAGCAGTTCGAAAGCCTACCCAGGATACAAGGTAGAATCTGAAGATGAACAGTATTGAATGCTGAGGCTGAGCTACTGCAGTGATCTACACGAGGAAGATATGGGTTAATAATGGTAAACTGTACTCCGGCTACTCCGTGCCGACAACTTCAACGCAGCATGAAGCGAAAAGTGAAGAGAAATGGGAGGCTGAGCTACTGCAGTAATCTACACGAAGAAGATAGGAGTTAATAATGATAAACCGTACTCCGACTACTCCGTGCCGACAACTTCCTGTTGCTGCTAGAGGATCATGAGGTGATATGTCATGTTGAGGTAGACCCACTGGGACGAAGCTATCTCTACCGAGGCACATGAAAGACTTGTTAATTACTCACAACTTTGATAGCTAGTCTATAGTAGTACTCTATCAACTGGTAACTAGCACTTTTACATGACTCGCGAAGCTCTTTACCATCTCCGGACTGATCCTCCATCCCTCAAGCGGGGCCGAAGCATTTACCTGCCAGTCCCAAGTCTGATGTACTAGTTATCGTCGCCGAAAATGGCAACGATGGCTTTGAGAAACACGTCTCTAAAGACGGGCATACCAGGCGCAAGCTTATCCATCCCAAAGGGACACATGCCGCTTCCCCCTTCACAATGCTAAATTTGACGAATATTTATATAATGTACCAAAAATGTATTAAATTAAGAGAGATACGTAAAGAAGAGTAATACTATTCTCACTGCTTTACAAGCAAGCCCTGAGAAACCCCCACCGCTCTGGTAGATATTGAAGTCGGCACGGCTGCAGATGGCTCAACTGCCGTGCCTGTAAGACACCATCTGCATCGTACTCTTCTGTCAAATCCGTCGCGCCTCATTCTATTCTATTTATGCGCCCTTTCCAATTCGCCATGTCGCAGCTGGCTGACCTCGATGGCTTCCACTTAGTCTTGACAATGCTCCCAGTCGGCGCGCCGTACCACAGTTGTCTCACCTCAGGCACACAAGGCAGCCATGTCCCGCAATCACAATCACCTTTATGGAAATTGTCGCCCCCTTGAGTCGGTTTCTCTAAAAGAAAACATTACTTAGAATGGCATCATTGCAACGATGGGTCAAAGCCGCTTTCTGTCGCGCCCCGGTCCGCCCAATCAAATTTCCAGCGACTGGCTTTGAAGTGATTCCAGAAAATGTTGTACTCGAGGAGGAGCAATACGATGAATTTAGGACTGGAAACTACTGCATCGGCAATGTTTATAATAACGAGTATCAAATCCTCGGGAAACTTGGTTTCGTTCGGGTCGACTTGGACAGTCTGGCTCGATAGAAATCTACAGTATGATCCATCGCCAGTTTTCGCACTCGGACTAACCACGCGGCAAAATAGGGACCAAAATACGTCACCTTGAAGGTGTTTGCCAAAACTTCTGCAAATCTCTGCAGCAACGAGTTTCAGAGGTACGAGAGGATAAAAATTGCCAATCGTTGGCATCCGGGACGCGCGCATGTCAGGACGGGACAGGAGTGCACGTGCGTACTAGCAGCAAATGGAAGGGGGCCATGCTGTGAATGTGTCCGAGTAGGTTGTGGGGCCCCTCCTTCAGCATCTCACGCCCGGGCGGTGACCATGACTGCCTCGTGCAGGTATAAATAACTCGTTTCCTCCGCATTCTTTCCTTTTCCTTTTCCCTCCACCATAGATCAGGTTCTCTGACCTCCCCTTCACATCTGGACTTGTGAGAAGCTTTCCCGCTTCCCTTTTCTGATTTCATTTACTCGCCTCGTTATCTCTTGCCTCTGTTTCCGTATAACCATGGGTTCTGAAAATGCTCAGTTGCGCACAAGGTCCTACCACCGCGGAAGCTCTTCTCGAGCTTCACCTGGTAGCGGGGCTGGAACTGGGTCGCAACGCAAGTCAGAATCGGAGTGGTACAATCTGGTAGTTGACGACGACTTCGTTTGTGAGCTGCAGGTCCCAGGCATGAAGAACTGGAAAACGTTTCTAGGGAAACGCCCACGTTTTTTTGTGGCGGGGCTGACGGTTAGGACGGAGGGATCTGTCGAGGTTGTCACAGCTCACGCGCGGCTTGCTAAGAATTTTGAGTCTACCCTGGGGGCTGGTGCACCAGGGCAGGTCTTCCGTAAGAGGGTTGATGACTGCGTCATGAAGGTGCATTCCGGGATGCAGGACCGTGACCTGGAGCCGTTCAAAGATTTTCTGGCCGGCGACGACACGGTGGACAGGCGGGTGGGTGGGAGCAGGTTTACCATGTACAGAGCGGGTGACCACCGAGGCCCCTATAGACTAGATGCCTGTCCTGGTAAAAAGTATATTCGCGTCAAGGGAGACGCTGCCCACGTGAGCCGCAACAAGGATGGCACCTGCGCCGTTGTGTTTAGCTTCAAGCTTGCACCAGGAGCAAAGGTGACAATTCACCGCATGACCTTTGTCATTTATTACTAGCCCGATGGTGAGTTTTTCGGCAATCTGGGCTGTGACTGTCCCCCATATTCAACATGTTTTTTTTCCCTCGTGGAGCTCTGCGTGGCGCTGCTGGGCGGTGGGTGTGGTAGGGGCATCCCTCTGGTTGGATGGCGGGTGTGCTGGTGGAAGAGTTTGCAAGAGTGTGGAAACTGTCAAGGCTTGCTATGCCTTTTGGTGTGAGATGGTGGTGCCTCGCTATTTTGGGTAGAAATGCGCGACAAGTTACGAAGATGTATGGAATTTAGGTTGAACGATGTGTTGCCCTTGTATATGTCTTGGCCGCATTAATGAATGTAACTGTAGTTTGTACCATCTGATTAGGACTGCGCTGTGTGCATCTCAAGGCATCACCGGCCCAAGGCTCTACTGGAGAACGTCGGCTGTGATATAAACACTTGTTTGCGCGCGGGCCTGACAAGATGATTCCCGCAATACTCTACTTCAGACACACACACAGACGCATATACATGGCGAAATATCCTTGTGTGATGATGTCACGTCTTTCTTTGATCTTTGCAGCGACAGCTTTTGCTGATTGATCCTAAATTGAGGTCCAGGCCCGGCCTGCAATTAAGCTCCTTGTCTCACTCAAGCCAAATCATGGTCTTCAAGGCGCACTGGGCGCCTCAGCCACTAATTGAACACCTAAACCGGCGCTGAGGGCGCTGTTTGAAGCTGCGGACTGCTGCAGCGCTCGTTGTCAGCAGTCCCTCAGGCTATGGTTTCAGCGCCAGCCGGCTTCAGGACACTCAGACAGACAACTTAGTACCTAGAGCCTAGTCAAGCTGAGGAAATCGCAGCCACTTTTACTTGGATTTACTGTGGCAAAGCAACTTTTGATAAAAGGGCGTGCATGAAGAAAAGTATGTCATGAATGAGAATGCCATGTTTGGTTCAACAAGGCAAAGGCCCTGCAAGCTGGCGGAATTCCGTCGTCTCAACTTTTTTGGACAGATTGCGCTGCAACCAGTTGGTAGGTGGCCAGTATTTGGTTGGGCACCAGTGCATTGATTGGGCTGCGTGGAATGTGGCGCGGGTGGACAGTGTGGTGCACAACGCAATCATCTCGATTCGTTCAGCCCAGCGCTCGACATCAAACCGACACTACCACAGGCTATCCCTGCTATCGACAATCCAACATCCTTGAATAAAAAAATCTTTGAATAGGACACCTGCTCTCGTTGAAAGTCATCCGTAAGCTTCAGAGCAATGGCGCCTATGCTCGGTTGTCTCCTCGATGTTTCTGCATCCATGTGCAGCGCCATCGACCAGATACTCGATGGTGAATCGGACGATAAACGAGGTATACTAATACTTGCCTTTTTTCGTGACGATGGACGTGCTGGCGGGAGGCACGGGAAAATCGCCGTCGGAGAGCATGTAGATGTATGCTGGGACACGGACAAGGAACTTGGTCATGGCTTTGTCGTATGAGGTCGAGTCCTCCACAAAGATCGAGATCATTATGGCTGCTTCCATCATCACTGTTCTGAGTAAGCATTACGGCGCGAACTCGCGGACTAGAAGGATTCTAGCGGTCCGCATCACGCACCTAGTTCCCAATTTCCGCTCCATGTACCAGCCCAGGGATGACCTTGGACAGATATACGTTCTTATCCGACAAGGCGGAACTGGTGTTTTCGGGAAAGGATAAGGAAGTGTTTTTGGAATTTGTTAGAGGGATGCTGGCATAGCGGCCGGAAGATCGCAAGACGGCCAAGGAGCTGCTGGAGGATCCGTGGTTGACAACGTGGGAGATTACTGATTAGCACCAGAAGTAGGGATGAGTTATCAACTCGTGAACTAGCAGTATTTATTTATTTATTTTTTAAGATTTTTCTATTTATTTTTAATTCTTAGAAGTTTCCCCTCTGTCTTTCTGAACATGGAATTAATCATGCCGCTGGAAGATTTCCAGCACCCGAGCTGCAGACAAGCCACATATTTTAAGTTTGACTTGACTTTTAAAAGGAAAAGAAAAGACAAAAAAAAAAAAAAAGGAAACAAAAACCCCCTTTCCCCAGATTGTATTTCCCTTCAATCAATCCTCTCATCGGCTTTAAATCTCCACCATTTACATACAACCTTTGCCTCCTGCCCATCTCCAGTGAGGGCTTAATAAGAGGGGACGTCACTCTACAGAAATTTTTGATCAGCAAGGTAGATCCCCCCATATACATCGTACTACCACTCGGCTACGTTGCTGATATACTTGCATCTCTAGGGAAGCTTCTTCGGATTCCTAGCTCAAAGCCGACGAGCCTTAAGCGCTAGCTTAATGGCGAAGGGAAGCCCTTTAGCAGGCCTCCTGATATGCAAGAGACTGAAGTGGATGCTTTTATTGTTTCATCAAAGGCATGCTGGAAATCGACCCCGCGGCGCGAAAGTCTGCGGCGCAATTGCTACAACACGAGTGGCTCTTCTGATTTGGCATGACTGCAGATATAGGCCAACTCGCCAAGCTCGAAAACGCAACACTCGACATTTGAAAGTCGGCAACAGAACATCGTGAGCATTGTTCTCGATGTTTTCACAAACGGGAGCCCTCAAGGACGCATAACTGGTTCGATGGCATGGCGCTACGCTGAAAGCTCACGATTTCCCACGTCGCAACACTATCGCGTTTGCATCTTCCTAGCTGTCACAAAAGCAGCACCTTTTCTTTTACCCTCGCAATTTCGACTCGCCATAACAGAAAATACATACGCCGGGCCCCTCTGCACGCATAGACCCTCGACTTGTTACTCATCATCGGAATATACAGAATCATCATCGGAAACATTCTGTCGTGAAAAGTCAGCAGCGGACACAGATACAGGCGTCAAGGGGTGTTTCCTACCCATCGGAAAAGTCACAGCTCGATATCTGCGTTGTGTATCCTGTGAACTTCGGGGTCTGGTCGTTCCTCCGGCGGTATTTCGACTATCAACATCTCATCGTTGTACATTCTGTCCTCTTGATTAGAAATTCCCCCCGACAATGAATCAACAACTCTGACCACATAAAACTCACCTATATGCCTGACTTCCTCGGCGGCCCTGATTCCTTTGACTGACTCTGTGACAACCGCCTCCAACGTGTGCAGTGGCTTGGATCTCGCAGTGTCCGTTGGTACCAGAATACCACCCCAGTCGCGCCTGTTAATGCTTGTCAGCCGGCATCGCCGTCCTGGCGGCACAAATCTGGCGTGCACGTCGTCTGGATGCATCTCGCCGAGGTCCTTGGTCGTCGGCACGACGAAGCAGAGCTCCAACCCGGTCTGTTTCAGGGGCTCGCTGCACGCCCAAGTCTTGGCAAAGAACGTCTTGACGATTTGCTCGAGACCAGGCATTGACGCCGCCGCCACCGCAAACCAGCACGTCATCAGCAGCGTCTCCATCAGCTCCCTGCACCGCCTGTTTTGGTTCTGGCCATCGTCGGCCCACTGCCGCGACTGATACGAGTCCGTAGTCCCCCAGAAACAGCACGTCCAGCTCCGGCCGGAAGCGCCATATGGCGTCACGCAGCCCACCACTACCAACGCACGGAAACGTACGTGGAAGGAGTTCGGTTGATTGTTGAGAAAGCGGCGAATTGGGAACGGCGAAGCGGAGCGACGTTTCAGGGGAAGAAAACGGCAATTATGCACTTTACTCGGAACGCACGCAAACCCGCCACAACGCCCATCATGTTTAAAGGGCAGCTTGTGCAGCCCAAAGAACACACTAAGATTTTAGGCGTGGTGATGGATACTCGGCTTAAATTTCGACAGCGTATTGCTGAAGCCGCATCGAAGGGCTTGGAAGCGGCCATGGAACTGAAGAGACTCCGAGGATTGTCAGCAAGAACGGTCTGGCAGTTGTTTGCAGCCACGGTGACCCCAGTAGTAGACTATGCTTCCAATGTCTGGATGCACTCCTACACAGACAGACTAGTGGGACCAATCGCAGACATGTTTGAAATCCACGGTGGATGTGGTTTTTCGAAGCGCCTGCTGCACATCTTTAGCCAGGTTGCCTACTGTTCTACTCGCATGCTACAAGACGGCGAAACGCCCGTAGTGCCTGTGACTGCGGAGTTTCTCTACGACCAGCTTGTGCAAATGCACCAATGGAGTGCAGAATATGAAAGCTGGAACGCTGCCATAAGTAGACACCAGCCGATTGAATGGATCCCCCAGACGGTCCAGAGCTACGTTGTCCAAGAAGCGAAACAGATGATAGAGGTGACGGCGGAAGCGTGGAGACTGGCGGGAATGGTCTATCTACAGTGCCGTCTCCTTAGCTCTGTAGTCTTGGCTTCTGCCTCTTGCATCAAAACATGCTAACCATTGATCAGACTGCGGCGAAACAACCACATGGTTATTGGCAACACAGCGGACTTGGTCAAGTGCATCTCTATTATGCCAGCTTCGGGCACTATGTTCATAGCCAATGCCCCGCTGCTACAAGTCTTCTCCCTCGGGCTACTCGCCACTGTCGAAGAGCATGTTGAAGTGGCGGATGCCTGGTTTGAGCAGGTTATAAGAACCCCTGTTCGCAGCGTAAGTTTGAACTTCACGAGAGAGAAATATACTTTATTTGATGTTAGTTGCTGCTTTACTTCCTGCGACAGAGCGTGCCGCCACTCTATGGAGCACTTGATCGTATTCAGAGCTGGATGGACCGAGAATTTCCATTGCCTTAGCCAAACGTGGAACCGCTCCGTACCATTGCCGAGAGGCAACCCTGGTGGGAGATTATGGTGGCTCAGGTTCAGTAAATGGAGAACGAAGTTCTCTGCGCGACATAGGGGCGTGCTCGCGGTACGAAGTGGCAGAGCTCTACTTATATGAAAGAGTTAGCATGGCGTCCGTATACTACCGACGAATGCGTGATCATAGGCCCCGGATATAGACAAGCGATTGCAGTCTTTCTATAAAAGAAAGTACTGAATCAGGTCTTGCACATGTTTGGTGTTGGATAAGCCTGAGCCGTGAAAATACCCA
>JAAHCF010000883.1:0-12967 GCA_038367545.1 Beauveria asiatica | reverse complement strand
AAAAAACAAAAAAAAAAAAAAAAAAAAAAAAAAAAAAAAAAAAAAAAAAAAAAAAAAAAATGTCGCAAGCCAAATCAGAATGGGATCTAGACTCTGTCACAGGCCAAATTACTCGAAAGCTCCGAGGAGCAGAGTTGATAGTCAGGGCCTCGGAGCTCACAAATAACGGAAACGTAGGTTGGCAACTGCCGGATAGTCAGTCAGACCTCGCGCTCATTTGTCACTTCAATCTAGTTTCAACTCAACCTTCTGGGAGAATTCGAAACCAGCATCCCCAAGAGCGAGCTGAGAAAGCGATGCCAAACAGCCTGGTGGCTTACCAGACAGACTCTGCCACTGATTGGCGTTACTCTGGGCTTGGAGCTGGCATTTTTCAAGCCGATACAGTCGGTCGATGATGCAAAGCGTTGGATATCGGAAACGTGCGTTTTCGAGACCAACGCCACCTGCGAAGAGGTATTGCTGAAGCAATGCCGCCAGGCATCAGACGTCACGAAACTTACAGTGATACTCGAGCCTTGGTCCGGTCGTTTGGGGTGCGTCTTGAATATGTCCCACACGCTCACCAGCCTTGATGTCTATCAAATCATAGACTCGTTTGTGGGCAATTTGTCGGCAAGAGAGTGCGACGTTGATCTAGAGCAGACCTTTTCTCCAGAGACGGCCACTCTAGCCACCAGATTGCCACAGAGTCTCGGCCAGGCCTACGCAAATCAGCACCCAGCCATGGTGACAGAGGCAGAACGCGAGGAGGCGTGGAGAATATACGAGCACGCTCAGGAGCGATGGCAGCGCTCCTCCATAGGGATACCTGTCCATCCGGATCACGGAAGCCGCCCAAGTCTCATTCACAATGAGCAAGTCATCTTCACTGCCGCCGAGGTCAAGGCAGCTTTGGCCGCTGCCAAAATGCAGGGCGTCTCCATAACAGCACTGTTCTTTGCCTGCATGACGGCAGGCATAAAGGCACGTTACAGCGACGGGAGCGAGGATGGAGCGCATCTGGTCTTTAGCGGAAACGGGCAGCGCTGGCTCGACATCCGCGCAAGCGACAGCCAGGCTCCGGTGGGAATGAGCATTCTGCCCGGCGCGCTGTGGCTCGACCAAGCCGACATGAGCACGGGACAAGTCAAGCCAAGCGATGTCTTGGAGATGGCGCGCAAGATTCAAGCCCTGCAGAACCAGGACTTGGTCTCCAAGCACATCATTGCCGTCTATGACGAGCTCGCGCCAACGGCGTTCCGGATGGCCATGGAGTCGCGCCACCAGCCTCGTGCCGTCCCCCGAGTATGCAGACCTACGTTGACTTCCCAGGGAGAGTTTGCCAAGCACGCGTCTGCCGCTCGGGTGAGCAATGATGCCGGCGCTCGCAAGGCAAAGCTCCTTCACTTTCGGACAGGAGGCCGCAACACGGATTCTAGTGTGTGTTTTGCGCTTTATAGCTTTCGAGGAGACATGAGGTGCAATACGCTTTTCGATGAAAAGTTCTTTGACCGAGACGAGGTTGTTGGGCTCATGGATGCTATCATGGTTCTATTTAGACGGGTGGCCTTTACTGTGCAACATGACACGCTAGTAAAACTTTAAGTGACCTTTTTTTTTTCTTTTTTTTTTCTTTTCTTTTTTTCCTTTTTTTTTTTCTTTTTTTTTTCATAGAAGAGTAAACCCAAGGCTACGTCTGTTGGAAATTGATGAAATGAGTTTTAAACACGTCAAGTTGAGCAAAGTTGACAACTATAAGATGACATGGAAGAAACAATCTGCATGCTAAGCGATGTTGATAACCATTTCACCCTTCATCTCGCCTCATCAATACGATGGAGAGTGTTTGACTTTAATCTTTTCAATCACGCCATCCTCTTTCAAAAAACACAATGAAGATGCACGCGAAGACTGATGCGATGCGCTCTTGTCGCTTTGCTCTGCATGTGCCAGCACCATCTGGGCCGCCGCCGCCGCACCGCCGCCGATCCGGCTACGCACCGCCCACGCCATGCAGTTTGCCTTGTACACCGGCCACTGGCTGCCGAGCATGCGCCGCAGCTTCGACTCCACGTCGGCCGTTTCGATGCGCGGCGGGCGTCGGCTGCGGAAGCCGAGGCCAAACTTTTCCGCGCAGAACCCGTACTCGTGCGTGTCGAACCACTGGCTGAGCACGAGCTGCGGCAGGCCAAAGTGGACGGCCTCGTTGAACGAGTTGCCGCCGCCGTGGTGGATGAAGACGCGGAGGGCAGGGTGCGAGTACATGGCCGCCTGGTTCTTGACCCAGTGCGTGAGGCGAACGCACGAGGGCAGGTCCGCTTGGTTGATGTGCAAATTGAGCGACGCGTCCCGGACCGCCGCAATGGGCGAGTTGATCTTGACGAGGAAGCGTACACGGCCGTGCAGTTTGTTGCCGAGGCTTTGAAACGCCTTCATGCAGTTCCAAAAGTCTTGTTCTCGCCAGATAAACATGGACCCCATGTTCATGTAGACGACGTGTTCATCACATCCTAGAGCCTCGTCCATCCAAGCAACGTCCTCATCCGGTTCGGAGCCGGCTGGGGACATGTCAGGACAGAGACCGGCCCCGACAAAAGCCAGCTTAGAGGGCTGCTCTGGGCAGTCTGCGAGGCCCAAGGTGTTGAAGTGAACGCCGGCCACGCAGTTGGGATCCTTCCAATATGGCGGCAGAATCCACGTGTCCTCAGAGTATCCAAATGACTTCAACTTGAGTCCCTTTAGTAGTAAGCGTCGCTTGGCGAGTCGTTTGGCATCGGTGCGGCTGTGGAAGAACTCGTGCGCTCCGAGGACGACATCTAAGTAAGGGTGAGTTTTTGAGTGGCCATGAATTGTACTTGATTTTTACTTACTTTCGGCCAATGTTCCCCAGCCTCTTTTACGGTTGCCAGCAATCGGGTGAGGGATAAAGCTCCCTCGCGAGGCAGTAAGACCAGGAGAGCAGGGCACGAAAACCATGTACTTGCGTTGTGTCAATCGCGTTCCGTGGATGTAGGGAGATGAGAAGCAGTCAACACAAACTGTCCCATCATTAGAGTCTGCCGCACTGAATGATGCAAAACAAGCCAACTCACTCATGTCGGGGTCCAACTCTTCCAGAGTTGTCGAGACCTTGATCACCATTGCTGCGTAGACTTCACTGGGACCAAATGCTCCATTGATACCCGTTACTAAACTTCGAATGCTTCCAGGGGTTCCTTGCATAGTTGACAGCTCGACTTGTGCTAATTTCGTACTGTGAGTAATCCCATTAGCAAGTTGGCCAACAAGGAAAAAATTGATGTGGCCCGTAGCCGAGGTCGACTTACAAGTCTTCAATGATTTGCGCAGAACCCAAACTTAAAAAGTGAACAAGAGTCTGATGCGATGAAGCCTGGCAATCACGGAAACGGGCAACCTTGCTACCACATGAGTCTGCCGAGAGAAATGTGATGCGGTGGCCTTGAGAAAGGAGCTGCTGAGCCGTTGCGAAGTGGACATTGACCTGGCCCGAGGCCGGGTTCGTCAAAAAGGCAAAGTGCATTGTGCTGCGGGTATGTGTAGATTGAGATACGTAATTTCCAGGTGTCAATTAGGAACACAATCGAGACCGATTTTTCAAACAAACGAGCGACAAAGCTTGGTATTATCATCATTATTATACATGGCCGATACAGCTTGTAAAGCCCTTCACGATAGCACCTTGCATGTTCGTTGGTCTATCAGCATAAAGGTCTAGACAACCAGCAACTGGGAAAAGCGGAGCGGTTCGCAGCCAATTCCTTGAATGAATGGTGTAGCAACATTTTGCCCCCTTGATATGCTGCGCAGGCTCTGGGGCTGGAACTTATTGGGCGTGGTGAGATGGCATGATGGTGAGGAAAAGAGGAGCGGGAGCCGATAGTGCCACGATCTGACGACCAAGGAAGCAGAAAACGGGTCAAATTTGCCAAAATGGTATATTCCTGAGAGGCTGGCATAAATCGCGATGCCTGCACCTGCACCTGCGACAATGTTGTCGCCAAACTCTATTTGAGCCCCAACATCCATGGTATGTATGGGGACTTGGTTCAGGCTAGGTAATGCGGATCAGCGACATGGATATCAGAAATCAAGAAAAACCAATAGTCAGCTGAGCGAGCGGGCCTTGCATTAGCGCCATCTTTTCTCTCTAAGCGAGTTCGAATATAATCTGGCCCCCAAAACGCCGTCTGCGAGGGGGCGATAGGTAAGAGCCCAAGAGGCCAACGAGCCAACAGACAGGCCCTCAGCTCGGAGTTTTCCGGCTTATAAGAAGCATGTGCAGATCATAGACGAGCTTATAGATGTCTCGTCCGGTTTGCGGTACACTGAATACTGCTGCACGGTTGCGTTGCCGTTTGACTCGTTACTGGCCGAGGCCTATATCACGCAGTTCGCGATGGGTACTGGTGGTATCGTATTATTGGCACCAGATGCAAACATGACTGAAGAAAACCGGCAATTCTGCATGTCGAACAACGAACGTGTTTCTCTTCTTTCGGCTCTTGTCTGGGTGACACCTTGTAGAATAGCATCACATTGGTGTCATACTTGCCCAACTGCCACAAGGGCGGCAGTTACGCTCACCCAGGTTGCCAGGTGTGATGCAACGCCATTTCGGTGCTCGCAAGTCTTACTTACACCAACACGTCGGGTAGCACATCGGGTAGCATCTTCGGCTCTTGGACTTTCCATCGGCCATGCCGAGCAGCATGTGTTTGTCAAGGGTAGCCTGTAGCAGAGCAGCACTGGAGCGTAGAAAGCGGCAAGACACGGGACGGCGGATCTTGCGAGCGACAAGGGAAAGAATACGTGTCGCTGCTGCGTGCGGATAGTGGCATGTGAGACGGGTAGAGACTGTAGATAGACGCACGGTCCACAGAGTGTGAACAGGCCCAGCTGGGGTGGGCGACAGGGCGGACTGATAGTGATAAAGGACGGTAATAACTAATAAGCTGATGGTAGTCGTATTTGGGACAAGGCACGATACGGGGAAGCCATACGGACTCGGGCTGACTTGTGGTTCGGAGATGGCGTTGTTGGTTGGGACGCAGCAATGTGTGCTAAATTGGTCAAACGCCACATCTGGTTCGCGCGAAATCCGTTGAACCCCTGGACAGCGCACAAGCGGCTTCCGGTCGGCAAGGTAAATATCACTGTATCGCAGTATCAGTGGACTGGCAGCTGGTCTAGCCCGAAGCGAGATTTAGTCCACTTGGCAAACTGTGCGTGTGTGCGTGTCAAAGAGTTCTTTGCACCGATCTTGACAAGTGCAAGGGCAATGTATCAGTGCAAGTGGATTAGGTAACTAACTAGGGTCGGTCATAAAAATGGCTCCGAGGACGGCTTCGGTGATTACGTCAACATTCTGGTCAATCGTGGGGAAAGATAAAGATATAAACGTGCTCCGTACGGATTAGTACGTACCCCGGTACCCGCATCCGTTTATAGGGCCTAAATAAATAATTTATTCCAAATTCACACCACTGGCAACGAGGAACCACAGGGCGATTAGCACCGCTGATGATACAAGAAGCATTATCCTTGGGAGATGAACCTGTCCGCAGTTACTTCTGGTGGAGCTCGACAGTAGGGTAATAATAACGGGTTGTACCGATAGAAAAAAAAAAAAAAGTAGGCCAGAAATGGAGACGAAATAAACTAGGGGCAAGGTACAGCCGCTTTGGGAAAAACGATTACGATTATATCTACTCAACGTTGCTTGACACTACAGCATGGAGATGATGCTAAAATTCATTTCATCTAATAATAGGCGAGATGCCATTTAAATGGCGAGCTGTAACATAACAATGCTAAAGATTTATGGACTGCATCCATGCCAATCAGGCCCAGTTTGACAGCAGCGGCTGGGAAGCACGTTGAAGACATCAACTTGAATAAATCCAAGTCTTCTCGACTATTGACCGCCTACGCGCGTCAGCTTAACGCATGATTCACTGTATGTACAATGCGTTTTGCCTTACCCTGTCTGGCTCAGAGGTCAGATGGTTGGCAGCAAGTCCCCTTGCAACACTCAAACCCAATATCGCAAAATCCTGCGCCGCTGAACAAGTAGCCGTCGCGGCATCCCTGGCAGTTGTGGATTCTCGATCCAAAGTTGTCAATGCTGTAGCACTGTTGGGCCACTGCTAATGGTGCCAGAAGAAGCGAGGTACTAAGGAGCAAAGTACAAAGATACATATTGAAGAGTAGCTCGTTTTGAAAGAGTAGGTTGTAGTGTTGCTAATGTTGTAATCTGAGTATAAGATGAAAAGTACATACAACTAGGACGACATAATCTAGATTTAAATAGTTTGCAGATTCGCCAAGGCCAGGATCGAATTGAACATTTGCCCCGATACTATCCTCCTCAGTCCTTGTTTGAGAGACACGACTCTTTCAGCTCAATGCACTACATGCGATATGCACGACTATTCAGGATTTTTTCTCCACGAATCCAATATTTTTGAAAATGTGTGACATATTCAGGGCACACAGCTCATCTGTCTCATCTGTACCTCAACCGGAGCTCATCTGACCCGAGCGGGGGAAAAAGTAAAGGGGTTTACTATTGACCACCAGCCCTGTCGACAATTTGTGGCTGGGGGTGGCCGATGTAGCGCGTGGACGCCGAATACTATGATAATTAGGATGCACAAGAGATATAACATGTTGGAGCAAATAAAATTCTGGTCATCTAGTATTGACAACCTGATGGTTGGAATTGACGGGTGGCTTATCAGACTGTGATTAGTCTTCTGTTTTAGACTAAATTAATAGGTAGTTAAAAAGATTATAACTCTATTTCTTCTACTTCTATACTTTTATATAATTATGAATAATATTATTATAAACTATATATAAGTATATTTATTAGTAAAGAATTTATCTTTATAAATACAAATATACTATTTAATGATTTACTCTATATAATATATATATAGAATTTTTAATTAGGACAAAGGCACCTATAGTCCGCCCTAAATATCAGGTAAAGCCCGGAGCATAAATCTTAGTGGCCGAGTCTCGATCCGCTTTAGGAAAACGATTACGATTAGATATACTCAACGTTTCTTAACCGAGTAAATTCTAAACAGAATCTTGCGAGCTATGCATAAATCATTTCTCCTACCTATGGAAGGAACCCCCAGATGTAGCTTGCGAGTAATAATAGTCGTCCTGCCTGCTTTCTATTTGCCCACCCTGTTGCCTGTCAAGCTCTGAGCGTTACCGCTATTTAGCTACACCGACACTAACACAAGTCGTCCATCAAGACGTCACCTCCCATGCACCCTCCTTTGGACATGCAGGTATCTTTGTATTATAGCTGCAGACGTCTTTGTACATCTTTGTATACATCCTTGCCAAGCTCGCCAACCCTGCATTTCCTCCCTTGGGACTGATCTAGTGATTCTATACCCCGCTTCTCCAGGTCCCGATTTGCCGACCGCTCCTCCCTCCCAACATGCATCCGCTAAAACGATTCACTACATCATGACAGACCATTATGGACTAAAGCTTGCAGGGAGACAAGATACCAAGACTCCGAGCTCCCCTTGTCCCCCTCCCCCGCGTCATGCATACAAGTAGCTGGCTTGGATTTACCGACGTGCGGTTCCTTGTCAAATCTTCGTCTTTACGATTCTTTCACCGACCTTATCTCGGCCTAAAAAGTCGCCGGCAAACATGTTTCTTGGACTTTTGGCTTTGGGCCAGCTTCTGCATGCTGCTGCAGCGGCTGCACAGGTTTCCGATGCGGCCCAATTTGACGTTCTCGACTATGTAGATCCGCTGATTGGAACTGTCAACGGAGGTGAACAAGATTACATCGTCTTCCATAAGAGAAATCTATGCTAATAGTGATGCACCGCATCAGGCCATGTTTTCCCTGGTGCCAGCCTGCCATATAGCATGGCCAAGGCCGTCGCCGACGTCAACGAGGAAATTCAGGGCGGCTTCACGTCCAACGATGCAGACAGTAGGATGCGATACATTTTCTACTCTACTCTCCTTTACTACATACTAACAAGTTTCCACAGTCACCGGCTTCTCCCACATGCACGACAGTGGAACTGGTGGTGTAAGCCGGGGCAATCTCATCTTGACCATCAGGTTGGTGCCTTGGATAAAGCAGCAACGCTGACATGTTACTTGCAGGCCGCTTCACTTGGCAACTTTCCCATCTTTGCGCAGACTGGATGCCCTGGTAGCGAGCTAAACAGATGCTATTTCAACAAAATTTCTCGCGCCTCTCAGCGCATCAACGGCACCGTCATCGCACGTCCCGGCTACTTTGCTGTTACCCTCAACACGTCCGTTACGGCCGAGATGACCGTCTCCAACCATACCGCTCTGTATCGCTTCACTTTTCCCACAGACGGAACCCCCACCAAAAATACAGATCCGCATGTTCCTTATGTCCCCCTCATCATCGCTGACCTGTCTGACCTGTCCGAGTCGCGCGAAAAGGCCACAGTATTGGTGGACGGGCCGACGGGCCGCATCACCGGAAATGGCACCTTCAAGCCCTCTTTTGGAGTTGGAACCTATGACTCTCACTTTTGTGTCGACTTTCACGGCGCCCGAATGCGCGGCAATGGTGTCTGGGTAAACAACCGTGCTGGCAATGACCCCAAGAGCCTCAACGTGACCAACAATGTCCCGGCCGGTGCTTGGGTCCAATTCGAACCGCCTCAAAACAACCAGATCCTGGTCCGGGTCGGGCTCTCATTTATCAGTGCTGACCAGGCCTGCGACAACGCTGAAAAAGAGATTCCTGACTTTGGATTCCAGAAAACTCGTGACCAAGCCGAGGCTGCTTGGCGTTCCAAGCTGAATGTTATCAAGGTGGACAATACAGGTATCGACAAGTCTCTGCAGCGGACTTTTTGGAGTGGCTTCTATAGGGCTCTCATATCTCCTCAGGACTACACTGGTCAGCTTCACTGCGCGTACTTGATCTTGCAGCAACTCATTCTTCTTCTAGGTGAAAATCCCCTCTGGAAGAGCGATGAGCCATACTTTGACTCATACTACTGCATATGGGACAGCTTCCGCAGCACCCACCCTTTTCTCACCCTTGTTGATCCCCACGCTCAAGCGCTGATGATCCGTAGTCTGATTGACGTATACCGCCATGAGGGCAAGTTGCCTGACTGTCGCATGTCCCTTTGCAAAGGCTTTACCCAGGGAGGCAGCAACGCTGATAACCTGCTGGCCGACTCGTATCTCAAGGGCCTCACTGACGGAATCGATTGGGAGACGGGATATGAAGCAGTCATTTCCGACGCTGAAGGTCTGCTCCTCCCAAATATCCCGTGTCTTCTGTTCCAACTACTGACAACTGACCTTTTCCCCAGACGAGCCCCCTCTGTGGACGGTTGAAGGTCGTGGCGGCCTGCACTCCTGGAAGACTCTGGGCTACATTCCCACCGACGACTTTGATCCGTATGGCGTGGGCATCTACACCCGCAGCATCTCTCGCACCATAGAGTACAGCTACAACGACTTTTGCATCGCCGAGATGGCGCGCGAGATGGGCAAGGTCCACGATGCCGAAAAGTATCTCAACCGCTCCGGCAACTGGCTCAACATGTTTGACTCGCAGTCGCGCTCGCGCCTCAACCTCACCGGCAGCAAAAACGAGGCCGACCTTGTGGACAGCGGCTTCCAGGGCTTCCTGCAGCCACGCTACCTCAACGGCACCTTTGGCCGCCAGGACCCGGCCATTTGCACCGACCTCTACAACTTCACGTCATGCTACCTCAACGAAAACGGCCATGAGACGTACGAGGGCGGTTCCTGGCTGTACACCTTTTACATCCCGCACGACGTGGCGACCCTCATCCCTACGCTCGGCGGCGCCGACGAGTTCCTGCGCCGCCTGCGCTACCTGCACGAGACGCCCGGCCTGTTCTATATTGGCAACGAGCAGTCGTACATCATGCTCTTCCTCTTCCACTACATCGGCCGCCCCGGCCTGTCCGCCGAGCACGCCCACAAGTACATCCCCAGCGCCTTCAACGACACCATCGTCGGCATCCCGGGCAACGACGACTCGGGCGCCATGGCCAGCTTCACCGCGCTCACCATGATGGGCCTCTTTCCCATGAGCGGCCAGGACGTCTACCTCATCACCGCGCCATTTTTCCGCGAGTTTAGCATCCGCAACTCGGTGACTGGCAAGACCGCCACGGTCCGCACCCGCAACTTTGACGCGGCCTACAAGAACATTTACGTGCAAAACGCAACGCTCAACGGCCGGCCGCACTGGAAGAGCTGGCTGACGCACAGCTTCTTCAGCGAGGGTGGCGTGCTGGAGCTGCACTTGGGGCCCAAAGAGAGTGGCTGGGGCAGCGGTCCTGACCATGTCCCCCCGAGTGCGTCGACGCATTTCTGGAAGTAATGGACAGAGAGCTTGGAAAACAAATTAGTAATACTACGGTGGCGAGAAGAAGCAGACAGATTGTGACTTGACAGCTTGGTCTGAGAAAGTGTCTTACTTGATAGTACTAATCAGAAATCTCCATTATCTCCATTCAGTTGGAGAATTATTATGGAGGATTGATCTTCAACGTTGGCATCAGCTGCAACCGTGAGCCTACGACAAGGATCCTCGTACACCGAGCCCAGAATAACAGGCCCATTTAATCGTTGGTCCCAGGCATCTTAGCATGATGCTGATTCACACACGCAAAGCTATTCGGTCAGCCAAGGATCTTACAACAGTGTTTAGCCCGAGTCCCGAGCTGTGTTTGGCTACACCATCGGGTCTTGAGGGGCTGCAGCCACCGTGATCGGACCTCATGACTCTAATGAACAAAGTTTCGAGCATGTCAGATAAGACCCGTCTGTTCATGGACCTTTCCATGCTGTAGGGTAGTCACCAGAGCCGTAAGAAATTTGCCCGCCGGCGGCCGTTGCCCAGCCACAATATAATAATGCAAAGAGGAGGATTTGCATTTCAAAACAGATTGGCAGTGATCAATCATGATTCTTCGAGTGGACTTGATTGTCGGACCGACATGAAAACGCAGGCAGTTGTCGCATCGACTATCAGTGACGTAGTCGAGGTATCCCACATTCAAGCGCGATACCTCACTGCTGTAGTCTGATTCTTTCCAGCGCCGTCGGAGTGAGAAGCTCACCCTGAAGAGCAAGAATACTAACGTCAATATGCTCGAGCATAAATTCGGCATAGTCCTCTATTCCGGGCCATGTCTTAATTGTTTCTTTGTATTGCAAGAGATCTGGTAGTGGAAGCCGGTTATTACTGACGTCGTAGAGAAGCCGGATGGATGCATTCGTTCTTCAAATTTGGCAAAACGTTATATTTTGGCGGATCACTTGGTCGAGGCGTCTTTTAGAGAGATAGCTACGGAGGTCTGTACCTGGTTCGAGGGATTTAGTCTGCATACCGTGTGAGCAACCTCTCCGATATTTTGCCAAGCTTCAGAGTCCTGGCGCGGTCCCAGAATCGAGATATTCAGCGCTCTAGGGGGTAGGCTCTGTCCTCTTCTATTTCCTCAAAAGACAAAATCCGTGCATAGGAGTGACTCGGATTCTATTTGGGTCGTGTCGTTGGTGTTGCGGTTCTGCGGTTTCAGCATCTTTTCGTGATTTGCGTACCGTCTCCGCAGAAAGCGCATGGCTGTGCCTTGGGACAGTCCACGATCAAGTGGTTCTCGGATTTACAATATACGCAGATATTGCACTTGACGCAGGTGGCTGTCGAATATCCCATCAGCCCACAGCGCGTACAGCATTTGTTGTCGTGGAGTGCCATTGCGAGAGTGCAGCCGGCTTGACAGGAAAACGTTGACGAAGAGGATGAAGGTTTGTTCGTTCTCACGCTCGGGCGGGGTTCTCCATTGAGCAACGAAAACGAACACAAAACCAAGCCAGCACAGGATACTCTTTTTATGCCTGGGTTCGCAAACGCGACCGACGGTGAGCCAGTTGGTCAGCGGGATGAGAATGAAAGAGGGTATAATCCTAAATTGGCATCACTCTGTCTTAACAATTGACACTTTGGCCGAGTGGTTAAGGCGGTGCCCTGCGTATGTATACACAATCACCGACTTCCAAAGACCCCGACGCTAACAGCCCAACTAGTAAGGCATTACGTTCGCGTGCGTAGGTTCGAATCCTGCAGGTGTCGTATGATTTCTTTTTACCTACTTTAGCTATTTTATTTTTTATAGAAGGAAACGTTAGAGTGTTAGCATAAAAAGATATAGCTTTATTAGGATACCTAGTATCTTAGTTAGAAAATAAACTGGTTCTTCTAGGTGTATTCTTCTAGGTGTATTCTTCTAGGTGTATTCTTCTAGGTGTATTCTTCTAGGTGTATTCTTCTAGGTGTATTCTTCTAGGTGTATTCTTCTAGGAGCTGCTGCTAGAATACACGATGCTAATTTTAACAGGAGTTAGTACGGGCGACGAAGTAAATAATTCTATTAAAATTCTAAAAAATCAGGTTTAAGCTTTTAGGACCTAGTTTTTTAGGCTAGGGCTACCCTAAAAGGGTATAATAGAGCTTAGTTAATTTTATATTATAAGTATAAGAATTTCTAAAGTTATTTAGTAAATAAAGATTATTATTAATATTATTTAAAAATACCTTATTATTTAATAAGATATAATTATAAAATTAAATTAAGTTAATAAAATAAGTTTTTATTATAATTAAGTAAAAAAATCTAATAAAACTCTAAAAAATTAGTCTAAATACTTTTTAAAAATAACTTTTATAACTAAATATTACTTTATATTAAAGTAAATTTAAAATATTAAAATTAAATCTCTTATATATATAAAATCTTAATATAATTCTAATTTATATATATAATAGTATAATAAATATATTTTATATAAAATATACTAAGAATAATAAAGTCTTTTATAATTATATTTTATTTTCTTTAATTATAAATAATATATATATAAATTATATATATTTATTAAA
>JAAHCF010000882.1:0-12990 GCA_038367545.1 Beauveria asiatica | reverse complement strand
AAAAAAAAATAAAACCAACAAAAAGAAAATTAAGAAGAAAAAACAAGGAAAAAAAAAAAAAAAAAAAAAAAAAAAAGAGTGTGGTGGCCGTGACCAGTCAAAAGCCGAAAACAAGGAACAGCACGGAGCGACACTACTGCACGGTTTACTACTCAGTACACGAGATAGGTCGCAGCATCCTCCAGCGCTTCAGCAGCCAAAAGGAAAATCATTTACCAACCTCGTAAATTGTCTCTCCTGCAGGCCGTCATCGACCTCGTGCCTGTCAGAAAAGGACCTAAGACTATGCATGTCTCTTTTTGAGCTGGTCTTGATTACAGCGCCAAAAAGGATCATCGCTAACGCACACAAGAACGGAGTTGCAGCGTACGACCACAGACGCTTTCAATTTTTGAGTAGTACCAGGTTTCCAGCACCGCCCCACGAAGGGCACGCAGCATACTCCTTACGGCCCTTATCGAGGCTTGATGGATCGTTGCTATCAGGACAGCCGACGGGTGCCTTGAACGATTTCTGGCTCGCCCTGAGTCGATGACAACACCCCTGACGGGCCCTACACGGATGACCGGGGCTCAATTTTTAGCTCCAGCGCCCCGAGGTTATAAATAATGTGCTGGATACGAACAGGGTGGTTCGTATACAATCAAAAAAAGAAGCTGGGCTAGTTGTGATGACAGCTGCCAACATCAACTGGCCAGAAGCAAAGTCTGGATATGCCTGATGTTGCACCAAAGCGGTGGAAATGAGAGGTGCACAGCGCTCTTTCTTGCCTGCGGTCATGTAACTCTAGCCCATCCCAGCAGCCAGCTTCTCCCAGCCATCAGAAAAACAGAAAAGAGGTTGCGTTACAGGCCACTGGGAGGGAAGAGAGAAAAGTTACGGCGTCTGTAGGACCCCCCTGGCATCCATCCATTCGTGAAACAATGGCCGAATGGAAACAAAGGAAGGCCTTTGGTTCGCTACGGGCCAAAGAAAACGCAGCCGCTAGAGTTCCTTTCTCGGTTTAGCCGGAGCGGAGACTCTGTGGAAGCGACTTTTACTTGCCGCTATTAGACCTCTTGTGAGAAAGGTCCTTGCTGGCCAACCATTTCTCCATTTTATCAACCAAGCGAAAGGGAAGGGGGGGGGGGGGCGTGGTGGAGCGTGCACTGCCGACCAAGATGTGCGGAAGCCGTCACAGCCATCCACTTGACAGCAACAGGGCGCTGCAGGGCTGCTCATCAATGACCAACCTCCCAGCTCCCAATCAGACGGGATCGCAGGGGTGTGGAAGGGGGTGCGCCGTTCAAGTCCTGGACTTGGACTACTGCAGGGTTTATTTACAGGCACATGCTGGCTGGTACCTCCAACAGCCGGGCTCGTATCATGCCATTGGCGGCTGAGTATCCATGTTGGGAACCACGCCTCTCTCAAAATCCTGCGCTAGAGAGAGAGAGTGAAGAGAGGGAGAACCTGGTAAAGACAGACTGGTGCTGCTGCAACGCAACGGGCGCCAAAATGTCTGTTTGTTGGCCGAGCCCGGCCAACCTGGGGTGTATGTATGACAGGCGAACAGACGTATAAGGACCCCAAGCTTCCTCCTCATCCTCCTCCTCCTCCTCTCAAGCAAACTACTCTCAACTTTTGTTGTGTACAAGAAGCTCTCCGTCTCTCGTTCTTCGTCTGTTCTTGTTTGCCTTTCTCATCCACCCCTCTCGTTACCACCACATTCGCTTCCTCCATCATCAGCTCTGCCCTACTGCGAGCTCATATCTACCGAAGACGATGAAGACCGCTGTCCTCATCTCGGCTCTGGCCGCAGGCGCCTATGCCTGGACCTACCCCGACTGCGAGCATGATGGCTGCTACCGCAACCTCATCGACCAACGCTACGCCGGCGAGGCTCCGGGTTTCTGTATCGGCTGGATCGCCGGCACCACAACGGACGACGCGGCCGTTCCCACCCAGTACCGCAACTGCCCCGGCGTGTCAGCCCTCTCGTCGGCCTGCTCTTGCATCGCTTACACGGCCACGCACACGTCCAGCACCCCGCCCCCGGCCACCAGCACCTCGACGCCGCCTCCGGTGACGAGCACTACGATTCAGACGACGACTACGCCTCCTCCAGTCACTTCCACCTCTACTACCATTCCCACCACCACCGCTCCTCCCACTACCTCGTCCGAGACTCAAGTCACTACCAGCAGCTCGACGACGTCTTGCACCACCGAGACTGAGACGTCGACCCCTCCTCCCGTCAGCAGCAGCACCAAGACAGAGACTACTACTCCTCCTGTGTCTAGCAGCTCGTCCGTCGTCACCACCTCGACTCCTCCTACTACTTCCGAGACTCAAGTCACCACCAGCACCCCGGTGACTACGCAGCCTCCCACGACCCGATGGACAACGTCGACCTTTTTCACCACTTCCACTCACACCATCACCCAGTGCCCTCCTACCGTGACGGACTGCCCGGCCTCGTCAACCATTACTGTGACTTCGACTATCCCGGTTTCGACCACTGTGTGCCCTATTACCAGCACCGAGGTTCCTACTACCAGCACCGAGGTTCCTACCACCAGCACCGGGGTTCCTACCACCAGCTCCCCTACGCAGAGCACCTCGACTGGCTCGACTAACACGGCCGTCACCACGCAGCCTCCCACCACGCAGTGGACCACGTCAACCATCTTCACCACTTCCACTCACACCATCACTCAGTGCCCTCCCACCGTGACGGACTGCCCGGCCTCGTCGACCATTGTCGTCACCTCGACCATTTCTTTGTCGACCACCGTGTGCCCCGTTACCAGCACCGAGGTTCCAACCACCAGCACCGGGGTTCCTACCACCAGCTCCCCTGCGCAGAGCACCCCGACCGGCTCTACTGACACGGCCGTTACCACGCAGCCGCCCGCGTCGACCACTCAATGGACCACTTCGACTGTTTTCACCACCAGCACCAAGACCATTACCAACTGTCACCCCACAGTCACTGACTGCCCGGCTTCGTCGACCGTTGTCGTCACCTCGACTATTTCTCTGTCGACCACCGTCTGCCCCGTCACCAGCACCGAGGTCGTGCCCACCACCCAGCCGTCCAGCTCGCCTGCCGAGAGCAGCTCCGTGCCGCCGTCGACCACCGACGTCGTCACGACTCAGCCGCCCGCGACGACTACTCAATGGACCACTTCGACTGTTTTCACCACCAGCACCAAGACCATTACCAACTGTCACCCCACAGTCACTGACTGCCCGGCTTCGTCGACCGTCGTCGTCACCTCGACCATTTCTCTGTCGACCACCGTCTGCCCTGTGACCAGCACCGAGGTTCCTCCTCCTCCTCCTCCTCCTGGTTCCTCCACCCAGGTTCCTCCTCCTCCTCCTCCTCCTGGTTCTTCCACCCAGGTTCCTCCTCCTGGCTCTACCCAGGTGCCTCCTCCTCCTCCTGGTTCCTCCACCCAGGTTCCTCCTCCTCCTCCTCCTGGTTCTTCCACCCAGGTTCCTCCTCCTGGCTCTACCCAGGTGCCTCCTCCTCCTCCTGGCTCTTCCACCCAGGTTCCTCCTCCTCCTGGTTCTACCCAGGTGCCTCCTCCTCCTCCTCCTCCTGGCTCTTCCACCCAGGTTCCTCCTCCTCCTGGTTCTACCCAGGTTCCTCCTCCTCCTCCTGGTTCTACCCAGGTTCCTCCTCCTCCTCCTGGCTCTACCCAGGTTCCCCCTCCTCCTGGTTCTACCCAGGTGCCTCCTCCTGGTTCTTCCACCAAGGTTCCCCCTCCTCCTGGCTCTACCCAGGTTCCCCCTCCTCCTCCTGGCTCTACTCAGGCTCCCCCTCCTCCTGGATCTACCCAGGCTCCCCCTCCTGCCTCAGGCTGCCCTGCGGGCACCAAGCCCGGCCCCAACGGCGGGTGCGTCCCCGTCACTCCCCCCTCGAGCCAAGGCCCTCCTCCCGCTACCACCGCGCCTCCCGCTATCACCACCAGCACCCGCGTCCCCACGGTCCCTTCGACCGCGCCTCCCGTGGTTACTGCCGCCGCTGGCCGCTTTGGCGTCGAGGCCGCTTTCGTTGCCGTCGGTGTTGCTGCTGCTCTGTTCTAAGCAGGCTTGACCCCGTGACGACATGCAGCATGAAAAAAATGAAGAAAAAAAAAACAACAACGCTCTTTACCGTGTTATGACCTACGGCAGACTTTTGCAACTTAATTTGCATTTACCAAAAACTGATTTGGTTTACTAGAACCAATGTTGGTTACCTTGGCAAGAAGGGGAATAATGCAATTTGTACATTCGGATGGGGATTTACTAGGTATGGACAATTATTAGAGAGATGGGAAGGTTTGAGAACCCATGTTTAGCCCAAGATGCATATCTGCAGCATATGCGCTCGGAAAGAAATTATGGACAGGCCGATTACTGTACTTGGCCACATAATATATTTACTATTCTTTTATACATTTCCAACCGTTGAGCTACGACGTCTATCCTTGACTCGACCCTTTGTTTGGCGACGAGTTGCGCTAGTTGGTACTTTTGGACCCTATTCAGCGCTGCTACGGAGTACAGTGGCACAAATCACTGACTGATCCATGTACCTGTGCGCTTTCCTCTACTGGACGAAGCAGCTTCTTTGTGGTATCTGCATTGAGTTGTCCGTGTCCGTGTCTGTGGGCACTCGCATCTCGCATCTCGCTTTTTCCATTAGAAAAAGGCGGCGTGGACGGACAGTGTTTGTGCCTGACTAGCTAGAAGGTTTACCGGTGCATCGAGGAAGCGCCACTGGAGTTCGCCCCCCCGCCCCCTTCCCCTGCATCGGGCATCGGGGTGCGGGCACCTTTTTTTCTTCTTCCTTTTTTCTTGGACAATGTTTTACTAATATCTGGCAGGGGTAATATTATAAAGACGGAGAGAACCAAAAAAAGAAGAAGAAGGAGGAGGAGGAGAAAAGCAAAGCATCGACTGCCTCTGCTTTGGCGCTCGACGTACATATTGAACATGCAAAGGATAACAAGGAGCATCTCAGACACGTCGACGGGACAGAGGGTCAATCAATACCTGGTCCCGAGCGTCCCGACTGAGCGTCTGGGGGAAAAGGCACACAGGTTCAAAGCGATACGCCCGCAACCCGTCCAGCGCAGTAAATAGGGTGTGCGAGCAAAAAAAGGTTCAACGAGAAGGAAGCTTAAAAGTGAATAGTCAGGGGTAATAAAGAAGAAGAAGAAGAAGGAAAATGTTGCCGCTTTAACAGCCCATTGCGACAGTGACATGCCGGGGTCAGGGCGCCCCCATTCTCCAGTTTTCGTCTGAACAAACCCATGCGCCCGCTAGCGAGGAGGCCCTGCTCAAGCGTGCTGGTGCCTTGATGATTTCATCTTTACTCTGTTCTTGTTCTTTGTCCAAAATCCAAGAGGGACCCGGCGAGGAATGTCGCTGTGCCGGAAGCCCACTGGCTATGAGGCAGAGAGGCGAGAAAAAGTGCCGAAAAGGAGATGATGGAGTTTAGAGTCGGCCGAATTAGGCAACATGACCAGAAAGCCGCATGACGTGACTGGCTGTTTCAAAAATCTTACGGCTGGGCTGGTGTGGAATTGTTTCTTCCAACTGGACGGAAAGGCGGAGTCCCGAATCACGTACTCCGTAATCCGTAGTAGGAACGCGATTCGGAATAACTGCTACGCACAACGCCCAGAGGGGCGTGGCTAGTAGGCTGGCTGGCTTGCCGCCCGCAAACCGAGACAATTGGCTGCGCAGGGAAATTCGGCAAAAGCCACAATGGGAGTGGTGGATTTCAGGAAAACAAGAAAGACCAGGCGGATCAAAGCAAACATGTGTAAACTCCGGACTCCTTGGGCAGCTGAAAAAAAAAAAAAAAAGGTAAAAAAGAAACTCACATAAACTGACATTCGTTGATTTGTTTATGCTCCAAACCACGACAGACGCTGATGGGCCTTGCCATGCATGATCATCTCATTTGATTCAAATTTGTGGACGGAGCCAACTATTTACCAGCAGAAGCGAATAGCCGAAAATGGTGTGTTCGACACTTGGCTGAGCAACGGGCGCCAAACTGTTAATTGCACCCTGCTGTTCCTCGACCAAACAGTTAACAGGTCAATCTTATTATCACTGTGGTGGTGGGTGGGAGTTTGCGAGTAGCGATAGCCAGATCCCCGGCCCGTCATCTAAATAGTTGGTAGCCGACAGAATTGAGATTTGTTGGTTAGTACTCCGTAATAGCCGGGAAAGTGCTTTGGTCTTTAACACGCCCCCTCATCCATTGAAATGCTTTTTCTGCACACAAGAGCCCTTGAATCTTTGGAGGGGCAAAGGAAAACATGAGCTGTTCACTGACTCGTCTTCACCTCGCCTAAGCCTAAATCTAGACTTTTTCTTCCTCTTGGTTAGCGGGCAAGGATCGAGGCGGGGTCTCTTCATGGCGGCCAAAGTATTGCACAGCAAAGTGTGTTCGTGCATAATCGCTAATGAGTCGAAGGAGGCCGACAATCAGAATGAAGCCAATGATGGCCCTGTCAACCCTTGCACATCAACAATGCAAACTTTATTCATGCATCAACGATCGCTTGGGTTCGCGGGCGACGTTTCAGATTGAGCGCTTGAGCGTTTTTGGCCATCGGCAAGTGGTTAGGGTGAAGGTGCGGCATTTTGCTTCTTTCTAGATGGCCTTTTCTTGTGAAAGGACCTTCTTCTCTCGTCGGTAGGCTCGGTGAACGCCAGGAGCGGAAATTCGGCGCCGCCGTAGCCGAGACGGACCCGGAGGGGGAGGGGAGGGGCACTACGATGCTCAAAGGTCTCGCCGGAGGTGGCCGAGTCGCAGTCAGTGTCTATCCGAGAGTTAAGTTCTGCAGTGGCACGAAAGCCGAGAGGAAAGTAAAGTGATATATAGCGAGTGAAATTTCTCAAATTGACGCCAACTTTTTTTGCGTGGGGTTCCTTGGCGGGAAAGGGTTGGTGTAGCATAAACTGTACTGATAAAAACCTGGGCTTTGTACGGAGTCAGTACGGATTAGGTAGTCAATGTATCCAGCGCTGGCCAGCTGGGAACGGGCAATGCACTGTGAAAAGGCACAAGGAGAAATACCAGCACCGATGTTTGGAAAAAAAAGTCACGGAATCATGGTCTGTTGTGTGATATTGCGTGCATTGAACGATTGTGGCGCAGTCTGTAGCGGTTAGTCATTCATTAGATCAATACGGGCGGCATGTAGACAGGCGGGCCAAAACCTGAGGCTATGCAAATCAATATAAAGGCCACAAAACGGCAGCTGATACAGTTCTGGCAGCCCATCAGCCATATCGTCCAGCTGCCTGTGGCTCAACAAGAAGAGTAGAGGCTGAGCAGTTGGGTTGGGGTGGCTCAGCAGTTCGGCCGAGTCACAAGCTGATTGTTGGGCTTGGAGCTTCGGATGTTGGCGTCATTGCATCCGGAAGAGAGAACTCGATGAACTGATGTGCAGGAACCGGCACGGCGATGATGGATTGATCAGGCTGTGCATTTTTCCTGTTTTTCGTGGAGAGAGCCCGTCATTCGCTCCTTTGCTGCAGTCCTGATATTCGTTGTGTTGCCCAGGCTGAGATGTGGAAGCTCTGTGCATGACGCCCAGGCCGCAGCCCAGCTTGGGCTTCGATGGCTTCGATTGGGCCACTCTTAGATGCATAGACGGGCACGCGTTGGCATCGTGATCATATTGTATGGGGTGATGATGGCTGTAGATGCATCACAACCGTCGGGCGACAAAGGCACAGCGAGTAGCAGGCCGTTGTGATGCGGAGTTGCCAGCTGGCGGCAGGCACTGCAACGGCCGACTTCTACCGTGCCTGCAGGCAGTTTAAAAAGTGCTGCGGTGCTAAGAACTACTTGCAGCCCACTGTAGTCAAGGCGGCCGTTTGCAACAAGCACTGGCGGCTATCGTCGCCGTTTGCCTTGGCAGCTTGGGGTACTCTGTTCCTGCATCCCATGCCAAGTATTATCGAGCAGGCCTCCGGAAGCGGCACCATCATCACCATCCATCACCATCCATCGCCATCACCATCTATCTGCCTTTGTTTCTGCCTCATCTCGACCCCATCTCAGCCTCATCAAGGCTGCAACCGTCCCAGTACTCGCTCAGTATGGCTCGCCAAAAGCCTCGCCGCCTTGAGAGGCCTACCGGCTCACTAGCTGGCCATGCCCGCTCCACCTCTTCCTGTGGCTATGCAAATCGTGGCATATCGCCGGGCACCTCTACAGTGATGCGACCGCAACAAGACCGCCAGCTCATCCTCATGACGAACATTTTAATTCCTTATCACTTTGTCAGCCATTTCTTCCCACGACACCACTTAGGCTACTTACCGGGCCGCTCCATTCATCATGCGTCCGCCCTCTCCTCCGACTTGCCCCGGCTGGCCCCCAACGCCAGCCCTCAGCTCGCCCGCCCACCATGAGGAAGGCATCGCCCTCGTTCGCATTGCAGCTCCTCCGCGGCCAAAACGCCTCTATGGTGTTTAAATTCAGCACGGTTCCCTATCTGGACATCATTTCGATTTCAGATTTCTGCTTTTCTTTGCCCGGATCTATCAAAGCTCTCACATTGTGTACTGCATCACTTCTCTCAATTACACCAAGCGCCGCTTACACCAAGCGCCGCTACACCACTACTCACACTGGTCGCTTACACGCGCAGCTAACTCTTCAAATATGACGTCGCCATCACTGCCAGCCCTCACAATCCCGCCAGATATTACTCGGCTGCCCGAGCTATCCCCAGATCTTTCCAGGTCACCTTCTTCGTATGGCCCCAGCGCCACGACCGGCCGTCCTGCCATGTGGACAAGGTTTCACCAATGCAAAATGGTCTGTCTCTACGTCTATACAACCCTTCCACTCCAGAAAATCGTCAAAGTCGTCCACCACAAGACACCTCCCAACAGATGTCCTGGACACGATTCTGCAAATAAGAATTTGAATACCCTTCTTGACAAGGAGCCTCGATGGCTGCACCCCAGAACCCATGAGGATATGGGCCGCCGCCTCGAGCAGCTCGCCCTCTCGCCCTCTCGAATGCCATCCCGACTGAACGACACTCCTTATGGCCGTGCTTCGTCTTATGCGACTGAGCCAAGCTTTCTTCACGCCCCTTTCAAGTCTAATGGTAGCACCAGCCCTGCCCTGCTCGGCGTCCCCCAGCACTCCATGGCATCCCGGAGTGCTCCTACATCGCCAACGTCTTCCTATCAAGCCTTTGCTGCATGGTCGCCGTCCCAGCCATGCAAGACACCTTCAGCATCTACTTACCATCCGAAAGAGGAGCACGACAGGATGTTGTTTGCACCATTCCTTCGCAGGGCCACCATGACCTCCTCTTCAACAACCACTTCAACTTCTTCCTTGAAGACCATCTTGGCCGACTATAGCCCTGCATATCGTAGTGCTGTCAAGGGGCTGATGCGCCGACTTCCTAAATTCTTCTCGTGCTCGAGAGATGTATCACCCTTTTCCGAGCCCATCTCTGCCGTCATGGATTGGCTTGATGATGGGGCAGGTCCGACTCCCTATACCGGCACACCCTTTCCTCTGCCCGGTGACTTCCTCAGCATCGACAAATACATGCAATTGCCACAGATGCTTAACCAGGTCTGCCGTAGTGTTCTGAACTCGGCCGCTCGAGAATTGTTACAAGTGCCTGCCACATCTTTGCCTTGGGTAACACCCAACGGCCTTACGGAAAAGGGTTCCCGCATTCTTGCCGGCTGCATTCGCGAGTCAGACTTTTCTGAGGTGGATGTTTTTGGAAATACCTTGTTGCATTTTGTTGCTGCCCGGGGCCACACTGCTGACCTATGCGGCATCATCAGGCAGTTGAAAGATGGCGACATCCTGCAGCAGGCCAACACGGCAGGTCAGACATTCCTTCACGTCATGGCCCAGGGCACCACGGAGACGCCATCTTTCATGACCGAACTGATTCGCAGTCTGCGACAGGATCATGACGTCGACATTTACGCCCAAGACCACTACGGCCGCAACTTTTTCCACATGTTGTGGGCCAATGGTGTCGGTCAGACTATTTTAGATGACATCCTAGCAGATGACATTTTCAAGTCGGACGATTTTAAACGATGGAGCACGCGCGATGCCTTCGGGGAAGATTTGCGTATTTCTGCACCGCGAGTGACACATGACTTAGCGGCCGACTATACCCTGCCACCCGACAGCGCAATCGATCCTGTCGAGAGTAATGCCAGTTCCGTGGAGTTGCAACTTGTGCATTTCATCAATCACGACGTTAAACAAAATCCTAGGGCGGAAAACTCCGATGGACGCAACGGCCTCCACTGCCTTGCCGCCGTAAATTTCGGTTTGGCCTCTATACCGACCGCTCTGGGCATGAGCGGCGACACTGGCGGTGCTAGCCCTAGGGGCCGACGTCGTACCTCTGGTGGCAGCAAAAAGGAAACCGGCTCATCAGAGGGCCCTATGAAAACACGCCTCGACTCGCTCCGGGATGTGCTAAATTGGGGAGTCTGCGCCAACGCTTACGACGCCAATGGCAACACTCCACTGATGGCGTTTGTTGCGCAGCTGCCCGAGGATGGCAACTACAAGCTCGGCCCGCGGATTCTCGAGATTCTCATCGAGGCAGGCGGGAATGTGGACGCGCGTAACCGCGCCGGCGAAACAGCACTGCACATTGCTATCCGCTGCGGACGCAAGCTCGCCGCCAAGGCACTGGTCGATCAAGGGGCCAACGTGTACGCGCGAGATGCCCTCGGGCGCAGTGTGCTGGACGTGGCGGACGCCAAGATTCTGGCAGCGGGTAGAGGCTACCCGGGCGAGTATGCGCGATTGGAGGCGTGCCGGGCGTGGTTGAGTGGGCAAAAAGGAGGCGCGATACAGAACCCGACTGTCCTAGACGAATGGGGTCTTGTACAGTGGAAGAGAAGTGTTGACAAGTCTCGTTTTTGATCATTTGACGACGAGTTTCTGGCGACCATGTTTCTGGGGACTGTTTGCTTGAGACCTTTTCTTCTGCTTTCTTTTTTCTTCTCTGTTGACTCTTTTGTCAATGATGTCTTTTCAACAGCTTGTAGATTATGTGTATGGAATTTGGGATGATTTTCATGAGCGGCGTTTGAAGATAGAGACTTGGAAAGCACAGCATGGAGCTGAGGCGTTTTAGACATTTGCAATCAAGTATGACTTGGTTCATAAATCATAGATAGATTTACATGCTGTTTCTAGTTTGATATGAAAATAGTCAGATGAAATGCTTGATTGCATCCCAGAAGCCCTGTGGGTTCTCGCACATGGGCAGGTGTCCGGCGCGGGGCACCACGTGCAGTGCAGCGCCCTCTTGGCCTACCAGCCCCTTGAAGCTCTCCATGGCTTTGACCAGCGCCCCCTTTCCGTCGGCCTCGCCGGCGACGAGCAATCCCGGCACCGCGCACCGAGGCAGTTCCTCTCTCAGATCATAATCCCACAGCGCCGTGCAGCTGTGTGCGAAACCCTCGACGTCGTTTTCCGCCACCATGTCCGTCATCCAGGCCACCGTCTCGTCTCTAGTCTCGGGATGGAACCAGCGCGCGACCGTCTGCCCTGCCAGCGCCGCCATGCCGCCGCGGCCGCGGGCCACGTCGATGCGGTCCCGCCAGGCTTGCGTGTTGGCGGCGCTCGAGGCGGCGTTGCAATCGGCAGCGACGAAGCGCGCCAGGCGGGTAGGGTACGTGAGGGCGTAGCGCAGTGCGGTGGCGCCGCCCATGGAGACGCCGACGAGGCAGGCGAAGCGGTCGATGCGCAGCGCGGCGCGCAGGACGTCGAGGTCGGACGCGAGGTCGGCCAAGGTGGCGGCGACGGGAGGCTGCGCGAGGGAGTGCCGTCCGCGGGTGTCGTAGCGGAGGATGCAGAGGTCGGGACGGTGCTGCTGGAGGAGCGTGACGAGGGGATCCCACATGGCGCAGGACGTGAGGAGGGAGTTGGAAAAGGCAATGACGGGCGCCGAGGGCGAGGGGTTGCCCTGGAGGCGGTAGCGGATGGCGAGGCCCGAGGGCGTGGTGACGCGCGAGGCGATGGACGTGGCAGAGGTCTGGAGCGTGCCGGAGGGAGAGGTGAAGGAGGCAGAGGACGGGCCGCCGTCGAGCTGCGAGAGGGAGTAGAGATCGCGCGATGCAGGGCCAAAGACGTAGAATAGAGAGTAGGTCTGCCGGCTTTTCCTGGCCACGTACTCTTGGAAGACGGCGGTGCGTCGGGGCGTGTCCATGGACGCCTTGTGCTCGGCGCCGCCCAGCCCATTGTCCGGCGCGTAGTCGTGCAGGCAGAGGTACGTCGCCGGCTCGGCGTCGTCGCCTGCCGCTTGCTGCAGCGATGATGACGTTTTGAACAGGCGGCTGCGGCGCCATCCGGGCACCTTGGCCAGCATGCCGACATGCTCCTCCACGTACCACTTTTGATACGCGTCTCCGGCGGCGGCGGCGGGGAGATTCGACGTGGGTGAGATTTCGACGGCGACGGTGACGAGCCCGACGGCGTCGCGGTCCGACAAGCTCTCAATGGGCTGAAAGTCGGGCGCGGCGGCCGTGTGCAGCAGGTCGTAAAAGGAGCGGCGGACATGGACCTGAGCAATGGTGGCGGCCTCGCGTGGGGAGCGGTGGGCGCGGAGGGTGGTGTAGGTGGGCGTGGCGAGGAGGGGCATGTGGTGAATGTCGTAGACGGCTAGAAAGGCAGGGGAGGAGGAGGAGGAGGAGGAGGAGGTGGTGGTGGTGGTGGTGGTGGTGGGAGAGGTCGATTGGTAGCGGAAGCCGTTGGCAAAGATGGAGGGGAGGGAGAGGCGCGTCGGGCCGTGCTCGTTGTTGTACCATTCGTGGAATTGGGCGAGGGGCAGGCCCGGCTGGGGCTGCATGGTCACGTAGAGGATGCCGGGAGAGGCCATGGCTGGGGATATTGTGCGGGGGATGTTGTGCGGGGGATGTTGAGCTGGAAGATTGGCAATGAGGGAGGAGAAGAGGAAGAAGAAGGAAACA
>JAAHCF010000881.1:0-12999 GCA_038367545.1 Beauveria asiatica | reverse complement strand
GGAAGAGCTTGGTAAAATTGATTTGGCGGGTCTCTTGGCGGCCGTTCAGCCGCTTCTCACACCCGAGACGATCAAGAAGCTGCTTAACATCGTCAATGGTGCCGAGCCCCTCATTGCCAGCCTGGGCCAGCTTGACCTCAAGAAATTGCTTGACCAAGTCGGTCCCCTGCTGGAAGAGCTTGGTAAAATTGATTTGGCGGGTCTCTTGGCGGCCGTTCAGCCGCTTCTCACACCCGAGACGATCAAGAAGCTGCTTAACATCGTCAATGGCGCTGAGCCCCTTATTGCCAGCCTGGGCCAGCTCGACCTCAAGAAATTGCTTGATCAAGTCGGTCCTCTTCTTAACGAGCTTGGGCAAATCGACCTCGTTGGCCTCATCGAGGCTCTCAAGCCCCTCCTTACCCCTGACACCATCAAGAAGCTGGTTAACATCGTCAATGGCGCTGAACCCCTTATTGCCAGCCTCGGCCAGCTTGACCTCAAGAAGCTTCTGGATCAGGTCGGCCCTCTTCTTGAAGAACTTGGTCAAATTGACCTGGTTGGCCTTCTGGATGCGCTCAAACCGCTACTGTCAAGAAACACGATTCTTGGCATCGTCGAGTTGCTGCAGAATGCCGAGGACCTCCTCACAAAGGACTTCGTTGTGGATACCCGTGCTCTTATCAAGGGTGCCAGCCCTCTCATCGCCAGCCTCAGCAAGCTTGATCTCGATAAGCTCATCACTCAACTGGGCCCTCTCCTGGATGAGATCAGCAAGCTTGACCTCAAGGGCCTCTTTGATGCCCTTGCTCCTCTGCTCACTCCCCAGACCATCAAGGGTCTTGTCCAGCTTCTGACAAACGCCGAGTCGCTGCTCACTGCTGAATTCGTCGACCAGACCAAGAGTCTCATCAGTGGTGCCCTTCCTCTCATTGACGCTCTCAAGGACATTGATCTCAAGGCCTTACTAGCTCAGCTTTCGCCTCTGCTCAACGCTCTTGGCAAGATTGATCTCAAGGGAATACTCGACGCCATCAGCCCTCTACTCACTCCTGAGGCCATCCGCGGTCTCCTCGGCCTTCTTGGCAACGCCGAAGACTTGCTCACTGGCGACTTCGTCAAGGATACCAGAGGTCTTATTGCTGGCGCCGGTCCCCTCATCGCTGCCCTCGGCAGTGTTGATCTCCAAGGTCTCTTGAAGCAGCTTGGACCCCTTCTTGCCAGCATCAGTAAGCTTGATCTTGCAGGTATCATCGATTCGCTCGCCCCCATTCTGTCCAAAGACAGCATCAACAAGATCGTCGGCCTTCTCACCAACGCTGAAGATCTCCTGTCTCCCGACTTTGTCCAGCAGACCAAGGCGCTCATCGGTGATGCTGGCCCTCTTCTGCAAGCCGTCAAGCCTCTACTTGCTGCTCTTAGTGAGATTGATCTTCCTGAGCTCCTTAAGCAGCTCAGCCCTCTACTTAAGCAGCTCAGCCCTCTTCTGGGTGCCCTGGGCGAGATTGACCTCAAGGCGCTCCTTGACGTCCTCAAGCCTTTCCTCACCCCCGATTCTATCAAGAAGGTCCTTGGTCTCGTTTACAATGCTGAGGATCTCCTCACACCCAAGTTTGTCAATGAGACGTCTTCTCTGATCAGCGGTGCCCTGCCACTGGTTGAGGCCCTCGATAATGTCAACATTCCTGAGCTTCTCGACAGCCTGAAGCCTCTGCTCGACATGGTCAAGCCTCTTCTGGGTGCTCTTGGCGAGATCGATCTCAAGGGTCTGATTGAGGCTGTTGCACCTCTGCTCACCAAGCAGACTGTTGCTGGCATTGCGACGCTGCTGCTCAACGCCGAGTCTCTCCTGACGTCTGACTTTGTCAGCAACACGCAGGAACTGATTGGTGATGCTACGCCGCTGGTTGCCACAATATCTGACCTTTTGCAGGCCATTTTCTCAGCTCTGTCGGGCCCCTCTTCAAGCTCTGGGGGCTCGTCCTAAGCCGAGTGATTATAGAAGACTCGCATTAGGTGACTTGCACATATGATTTTTAGTATTTATGTTTTATATTTTTGGATCTTGGATGATTTTACATGAAGCGCAGGGGCAGGAGTCTCCCAAGCCCAACTTTTGTTTTTATGACTGCAAAGGATAATGAAGCCTTTTCTTGTTTATGGATTGGTGGAAAGAAGAGAAGAATCAGAGGATGAATGAGATGGCCCTTGCCCACGGGTAATGGGCGACATGTCTTGCACATGAATTAATGAGTCAAGTGAATATTTAGCTAAAAGCTAAAAGACTATTTCTACCCTTGAACTCGGTTTTTTCCCGTGACTAGAAGAATCCAAGATTGATTGACTCGTTCTACTGCCGCATGGGCGGCGTGCTAACCCAGCTACTGTTTATTTAATTCTTTTTTTTTAATGGTGATGGCTGAATAGTGATGCTACAGTAGCTCCTTTGGGGGAATAGAATCGTCATTATAATAAAACATTACTCTTTTAATAATAAGCAAGCAGTGGTTTCTCTTCTTCTTCTTCTTCTTCTTCTTCCTGGCCAGCGCCCTATCCAAACGTCCTCATCTCTCCTAGTTCGCCGATGCTCCAGCCCTGGGCGCACTGCAGCTACCTTTGCTGTTGTTTGTCCATGCGGCGCCCGGCCTGTGCGTGTCGACATTATACGTCGCATTTTTGGGCGTCGCCTTCCACTGCACCGTGGCGTTGCCCTGGCGGTAGGTGCTCTCTGGCGTGCCCACGGTGCGGTAGTAGTAGTAGTCGTCGTCGTCGCACCTTGTCGTCGTGCCTGCAATGTCGACCTTGCCCGTGGCAACGTCCAAGCCGCCAATGACGCGCTCAAAGTACTCGAGCGACGCGAGGGGCTGGTAAAAGGGCACCTCGTGGCCGGCCTCGTAGAAGCGCGTGAAGCTGTACTTATGGAGCTGCTTGACCTGCCCGTGGACCTTGCCGTCGCTGGCGGTGAGGTTGGCGAAGCCCGCGTCGGCCCAGCCGGCGACGCCGACCATGTCGGCGACGGTCTGGCCGCCCATCCAGTTGCAGATGGCGTCGGCGTCGCCGGCCCACATGGCGACGGCGATGTCGTGGTTGACGAGGCTCTGCAGAGCCTCGACGGAGCCGACGCTGCGGCCCACGTCGGCGGTGGTGTGGAAGGCTTCCGCGACGGCGGTGCTCGAAGAGGTAAAGTTGGTAAAGGCGCCAATGGCCTCTTGGACGTCGGCCCTGTTGAGGTAGTCCTTGTAGAAGCCGTAGGGAAAGGGGCTGGGGTTGAGCTGGCGGATGTCGTACACGTTGCGGTTCGCGTACCGTTCCGGGAACCCGTCAATGTGGCCGACGCAGTAGCGGTCCGCGGCCTCGCACTGCTTCTGGTCGTTGTGCTCGTGGCACTCCCTGAGCCTGCTGAGGCAGCCCTTGGGCCCAAACAGGTCCTCGTGCATCATTTCCTGGATGGACGCGTTGAACATGGCAAAGTCGTAGGTGCTGCCCGGCAGGACGGTATAGTTGTAGTAGGCGGTGTACTGGACAATGGGGTCGTACCACCCGTTGCCGATGAGGACGCTCCGGAGGTCAATGTGGGCGGCGCCGGGAATCTGCTTGTCGTTCTGCTTGAGGAAGTAGTCGCCAAAGACGGGCGCGTAGTGACCGCCGTAGGACTGCGAGACCAGGTGGACGCCGTGGCGCGAGTACTGGGGAAAGGCGCCCATGAAGCCCTGCAGGGTCCTCCACATGCCGGGCGCGGCGTTCGCCGTCGAGTTGGCCGTCAGGTTGGCGTGGGGCAGCGAAAAGGTGCCGCAGGCCTTTTTTTTTCCGTTGCCGTCTGGCGGGCAGGTCCAGGCGGGCAGCGGCACGACGGCCTTGGTCTCGGCGTCGATTGTGGCCGGCGCGGGCACCGAGTAGGAGAAGCCGACGTGCGTGGGCTGGTCGACAAAGAGGAGGTTGCTGCGGCGCGACCACGAGTGCGGGCGGTCGACGGGCCGGCCAGAGTAGTCAATCTGGCACGGGCCGAGCTCCTTGAAGAGCCCGTTCATGGACGAGGAGCCCGGCCCGCCGCTGACCCACACGCTGAGCGGCGCCGTGCGCGGGTCCACGTCGCGGGCTTCAAAGAACCAGAAGAAGGCGTGCTGGTCCTCGGCCACGTCGGCGTATCCGGAATAGCTCCTGACGCTGGGGTTCAGCTCGCAGATGCCCGCCGGCACCTGCTTGTAGCGCACGGGAACGTTGGCGTATCCCGTTACATTGGTAAAGGTGTCGCTCTTTGGCGGTCTGACGAACTGGGCCGCTGCGTCCTTGCTCAAGTATAGCCCGATGACAAGGCGAGAAAGCCAATGTAGAGAAACCATGTCTTGCAAATTGCACTCTGCTTTTGAACAGAGTCCGCCACTACTTGCTGTTGGTTACCAAGAGAGCTTGATTGAGGAAATGGGAACTAATTCTCTCGAGGAATTCGTGTGGATTTTATATGATTCAAACTTGAATGATTCAGTCTACAAACTACCGGTGACCAAAGTTTCTTCAAGTTCCACTTACAAGCGAATGACGCGGGGGTTCGGGGAGAGAATCAAAGACTACTTCCTCAAAGAGGCAACTCGGAACGTAGACTCGAAAGCCTCGTGGACCAGGTGCAACGGCTCGGGGCTGGATACTGTCATCGCAATTGGCACAGAAAGCTCACGCGCCCAAGACGGTGACGGAGGTGTTGGGTACCCGAGGAGGAAAGCACGACGGTCAAACTGTCAACGGACTTGGGAAGCCAAAGCCAAAGCCAACGCCACCGAGCTGGCCGGGGCATGATATTCATGGGCCGCATCTTGGGTAGCCGGGGCCTTTCTTACTTGTTCAAGGCCTTTCTTACTTGTTCAAGGCCTTTCTTACTTGTTCAAGGCCTTTCTTACTTGTTCAAGGGCATCTTTCGGCCTCGGACATGTCCCCAGACATGAGCGGAGTTGGCGTGCGTCTTGGTCCGAGCAGAGCTTTGGCGCCTTGCTTTGGAATGCGTCCGTTGTACGGAGTACCAGTCATGGCCTTGCCGAGTACAGGGCCCTTGTCCTTTGTGCTGGCAATGGCGCCCGTCCTCATGACTAAAGCCACCACGAAACATGCTCTGAAATTGCACCACCCTGGTTCGTAACATGGGATCCCGGCGTGCATCACAACGAACGATAAAACGCCTCTTTTAAGTGCCGATCCCCGGGGGTAAGTAATGATCGTGAGGGCCGGGGGGCGCGGGGAGTTGCGCCGTATCAAGCTCTTGGCGCAAGACTTGGCGTCCAACTGGCTCTTGGCGAAAGAAGAAGAAAAAAAAACGTCGCCAACGGCCTCATCCTCGGCGTCGGTGCATTGAGTGGGCAACTCCACGATGGCTCATGTGAAAGAAAAAACGTGTGGAATGGTGGCGTCGCGATGCAGGGCGCCGACAACCAACAGAAATCGTGCTAGACTTTGCCGTGGACAGCAGGGAGCTAAAGGCGCGGCCAACGATAAAAGTCTTTCATAGGATATGGGGCCAACGCGGCTGATGCGGCGCAGAAACGGCATCTTGAGGCGCAGCTGGGCAGGCAGGTGCTGGAATTGAAGACGGCGAGGGTCATGATACAGGCGCCTATTTGGGAATTGCTCGCGTCCCCGAGGCGCCTCGGCGAATAGACTCTTTACCTCTGGCTTACCATGTGGTTGTTGAGGGAGACGCCGCGCCGGCTTACTACTGCGGACGATACTTGGGATGCTGGGAGTAGACAAGTGCTTCACTAAACCGGTCATGATGGCAGTCACTGGTGGTAAGATATGTATTTGTCGTAGCTTCTATACCAACACCCCAAGTCATAGCCATTGATTCATGAGATTATATCCTTGTTCCAAATATTTCTGATTATAGTCCATCAAGATGACACGTAGAGAAGCTTCAGGTCCGCTGATGAGCCCTTTCTTATAAGCATTAAAAAAACATTAATCCCGCTAAATGTAAACGGGGAGCTGCGCTTGCCCGCCAACCTGTCCCCGGTCTTCTTCCTTTTCCAAAACGACGACGCCCTTTTCCAGAATGACGGTGCCAGTGCGTTGAGGGACGGGTGACTCGGTTTGAGGACGGCCTGATCCATCGTCAGCTTCCTCCTTCACAGTCAGCATCTGCCTCCTTTCAGTCCTCTTTGCCATGAAGACTAAGAATAACTCGATCCCGCTCATAAACTGGCCGAGCGCAAACACAAACACGAGGCCCATGCCAAGAGACACGGCCAGCTCAAACGGCACCGCGGAGCGGGTCAGGCAGAGCGTGACACTGCTCAAATCTGCAAATCCAGTAACGGCCGTGGGAAGCAGCAACGCTAGGAGGATCTGGTTGCAAGCGTGCGATGCCCACGTCACAATGTCTCGCTGCTTTTTGGCGGATGAGGTCACCGGGTCGCTTGGCGTGAGGTCTGCGGGTTTGGCAAAGAAGAAGAGGGCAAGAGCGGCAATGGCGAAGATGAGAGTGAAGAGACTCAGAATCTGCGATTCGAGTCAGTGACGAGTACAATGGGGAATGCTTGTCAGAGGGGGGGCGTTCGACTTACCCCATGGGTTGTGCGGAAGTGACCTTTGGACGCACCAGCCAGAATGCCAAACACGAGAATCAGAATCAAAGACGGTGGCACTACAAACAGCCGAAGAAACCTGCTCGTCTTTGTGGTCCAGCTGCTGAGAGGACTTGGGATCTGGAAGTGAGCAGCAATATTCTGTAAGCTAGCAACGCTCAGAATGAGAGGCCAAATCACGTATAAGCCAATGATGGCGCTTCCAACTGATTGGGCGACTGTTAGCTCAAAGATGCATAAAAATAGTCTACTGAGAAAGAGAGAGAGAGAGAGAGAGAGAGAGAGAGAGAGAGAAAACCGACTTACTGTGCAGTATCAAGAATGCTGTATACTTTGAAAAGGAAGACCCATTGATGCTCAGCGTCGACGTGACGCTGAAATCAGGCTTCCCCAGATTCTCTGCGAGTTTAGTGCCGTCGATAGCAAACGTGTTTCCCTGCGACTTGACTTGAATCGTTCCCCTTGGGATCAACGACTTTAGAGTTTCGAGCGTGTTGCCGCTTGGTGTTCCACCGGACACGGTGCCGCTCTTTTGAAGCCCAGAAGCAACCAGCAACAAGCCCGCGATGCCGTCGCACGTCAAAACGTCGACGCCCTTTTGCCCAAGCGACGAAATGGCCGCCGCATCAGCAAACAGCGTCAGGTTGATTGGTGGCGAGGCACCGTCATTGTTCTCTTGGCGACGACCAAAGACGGCGAGATCCCGCCGTTGCGGGTTGCTCGAATTGTCTGCCGAATTGGCACTCGCACTCATCCCGCGCGCAAGCAACTTTTGCACCGTCAAGACGCCCGACGTTCCCAGCCCCTGACCAAGCCCTACAGCCGCTCCGCTGGCAGAGTCGTCAAAGTCAATCTTTGTTTCTGAAACGGGTCCCGTGAGCGCCACCGTCTTGCCGCTGACAATGGCGTTGATGCCGCCGAGCGCCTGGACGCCGTCCCCGGCACCGGTGAGAAGGCCTCTGGCCAGACCGTTGGCCAGGCGCGGGACGTCGACGTTGCTCAGGAGAGAACCGGCGCCATCGGTGCCATTGCCTCCAGACACACTCTTGATGAGCTCGCCAGCAGTGTCGTTTGCGAGGAATCGCGACACCAGCGCTTCTGCAAAGCTTTGCGTGAGGCCCTCGGCATCAATGTCGCCATTCTGCGCCGATGCTTCCTGCACAGACGTCGCGTCAGACTCTGGCTGCAGGCCGAGGCCAACCGCCGCGCCGGTTCCTATACCCTTTCCGAGGCCAGACGCCACGGGAGCCGCGAATTTTGCCACGAGGCCTCCGGCATTCTTGGTCAGGTCGCTGGTGAGCCCGCTAATGTTGAGTTGGCTGGAAAGCGCATCGCTCAGTCCAAACGCAAATGTGCCAGCTAGCTGCGGTAGATCCTTGATAGATGATGGCCTTGGAGGAGGCGCAATGGCTTTCGTGCCTAGATCCAGGCCCTTGGCTAGGCCCAACCCGAGGCCCGATCCGACGCTCGAAACAGTCGTGCCGAGATCAACGGACGGCAGGGCAGAGGCGAGGTTATTGGCCTGAGAGGTCAGGTTGATCTTGTCTGTAAACGAGTTGCCGAGCCCAAAGGTAAACTTCTCCACCAGACCTGCAATATCTTTCAAAGAGTCTGGCAGAGCACGGGCACTGATGTTGCTGCTGCTCGCCACTAACCCGGTCAGCCCTAATCCTGCCGACGCACCGCCGCCGAGGCCACGGCCAGCACCCATGACAATTCCTCCGATATCGAGATCCGCCGGCAAAAGGTTCGACACGCTGACACCGCTCGTGTTGAGGGACTGCGTCAGGCTCTTGCTCACGCCAAACGCCAGCGTGCCCGCAATCTTGGAAATATCCGCCATTGACGGCGCCGACATGTCCGACGGCGCGCCGAAGCCACTGGTGTCGTTTTGCGCCAGTTTGAGCCCCAGCGCCGCGCCGCTTCCTATGCCGTCTCCCACGCTCAGCGCGGCAGAGTTGAAATCAATCGGCGGAAGCATAGCGCCCAGGCTCTGCGCGCTGACGTTGAGGCCGTCGGTCAGGGCGCTGCTCAGGCCAAATGCAAATATGTTTGCGATGCCCGCAATGTCCCCGTTGGATTTCGGCGCCGGCGGCTGCTGCTCCGCCTTGGCGAGCTTCAGCCCGCGCGCCGCGCCCTGGCCAATCCCGGAACCGGCGCCGAGAGCAATGCCGCCAACGTCGAGGCCCTGCGCGGGCAGCAGCGACGATAAACCGCCTGCCCCTGTGATGTTGAGGCTCGACGTCAGCGCCTGCGTGGCGCCAAAGCCCAGCGCGCCGATGCTGTCGACCAGGCCTGACCCATTGAGCGACGGCGACACGTCCCGCTTCGCCAGGCCGAGGCCCATGGCGCCTCCGTTGCCGACGCCGGTGCCCAGCGACGCCGCGATCGCGGCCAGCGGCGGAAGCTGCAGCAAATTGCTGTCCACGACGGCTTTGAGTGCCGTGGCCGTCAGCCCCATGGCGGCGCTCTGGACAATGGGGTTCAGGCCGGAGCTCTTCATGCCGTTTTGCTGCGCGACCTGCTCGCCAGTGATTTTGGAGTTTTGCGCCGTCGTCAGGTTCAGCGCCTGCGCGGCGCCCTCGCCGACGCCGACGCCGCCAAAGAAGCCCGCGCCGGCGAGTCCGTTGCCGGTGGCGTTGAGAAGCTTGCCAAAAGCTTTACCGGCAAATTTTGACATGGCATCGGCGATTGGGCCGCCTTTATCTCCTCCGTCTCCTTTGTCGTCTTTGTCACCTCCAAAGAGCTTTCCTAGACCCCCAAAGAGACCCCTTCTCAGATTCGCTGACTCGTTGGTAGTTTGCCCCGTCGAATCATCTGCGTTGTTTGTCTCTGGGGCTTGTCGATCAGTTTTGACTGGTCTTTGCTCAGGTAGAACGAGTCTCGACAAGAATCTTGCGAGTATGCTCTCCTGTTCTTCGTCGTCATGGCTGCTGCTCCGTCGAACGGTGCTCCTTTTCAACTCGAGGCGGTGTGGCTTGTTGGTGTTGTCATTGACGTTTTGAACATGGCTGTCCAAATCGTTTGAGAGCATTTTCAGCTCCGAAACACCATATCTCTTGGCCGCTTCTCGGGATGCATCGCTAAACATGCTGACCAGCGCCATGTACGTTCTCCGTAGTTGAACGTCGCCTACTTGGGGAATTTGTGTGAGCGATTCCACGCTGCTCGAGTGGTCAAACTCATCATGATTCGAGGTTTCCTTGGCTAATGTAACTCGTACTGTACCCAGCAGCAAGCAAAGAACACATACGAGCAAGTAAGCCACTCGAAGTAGCCTTGTACAACCCATCGTAGAACCGAATTAGTGACTTTTCGAAGTGATAATGATGCGTCGGCCGGCGACGGGCTGGTGTCGTAACGTCAAAACAGGCTTCTGGCTGGTAGTGAAAAGCAAATGCGCAATCAGAGTATCGCTATTTCAACCTTTGATGCTCTTCATCAACGAGCGAAGCACTATAGGCGTGCAATCCTGTGCACGAAACCACAATTCCTTCCTTCTCATGATAATCACAACAACGCATTGAAGCGCCACCATGTCTGTATTTGTAAAGTATGAGCAATGAACCATGACAGATGGGCGAGCTGCGCGGTGTTTCCAGCTTCCGTGATATTTTGAGCTGAAACACTGGGTCCGTGTTTGGGAGTCGCGTAGAATCGTGTTTCAATGCAGTAAAATCAACGTGTCTATTGCAAATTTCTGTTGCCCCAAACCCCAAACCCCATTTCCCCGTCCAAGTTGGGAATTTGATGCTCGAAACGGAGTCGCATAAAGACCCTGCCAAACCTATCCCTTGGGCTAGAGCCGAGGCCTGACGCATGTGATCATGCGATACGATGAGATATAATGCCTGCCGTACAGCCCATCATGTCGTCTCCGCTGCGCCTATCGTTATTGACGATTCTTCTAGTAGGCGAGCGTAGTAGCGTCAACAGATAACGTCAACATTCCGCTGGTCTGCAGCACCCGCAACTCGGCTGTTTTGGCACTAAAACGCCACATCTTGAAACGATGCCAACACAACAACGACGACATGTAAAACTGGAAATGCTCCGTATGAGTAAGCGGGAGCATATTGATTTCCAGCACAGTTCAGATTCCGTAGCTGCAATATCAGAAAGTCGGACTCGGCAACTTATATTACCCCAGACTTGAACCACATTTATCAACTCTTTGAGTGTAATCCCACCACTCCAGTTGGCCTTTTCTTTTAGAGATTGCATCGCGCATCATCTTGCCCATGAAAAATTCGAAATGTCTCGAGTTTGAAGTCGTAGAAAAGCCCCGCAACGGTCATGCGCAAGCCAAAACGTCCACCAGACAGCCCGAGCGGGTGTAAGATGGCGATTTACACCACATCTCCATGGTAATCGTCCTGATGTCTGCAGCGTTTCCGTGGCGCGCTCGTCACGATCTGCACCGCGACGGCCTGTCTAGCTTTGCGTGGTCGTTTGCCCCGGCGACTGTCCGCATCCATCTCCCGTACCGGATTTTGTGGCGGATCAAAGAGAGATCAAGAGAGAAGTGAGGGCATCACGAGCCGGAAAAGGACACAGGCAGTCAGCGAATGAAGAATCGGGACAAATGCGATGATGCCAAGAGAAAGAGAGGAAGCTCTCCGGGGGTGGCTGACGATGAGGGGCATTCTCGCCTGAGTCAGCCAGTGGCGGGCGTGCCTGAACACCTTCTGCCTTCTGTGTGGCGTAGACAGCTGAGAGTCAAACTCACAAAATCTATTTTTTGCCTGGAATTTGATAACCAATAAATTAGATTGCCGACGACATCATTTAATGGTTTTACTGATTCCACAATTTGTTCTCGTTTCGGGTTTTTTTCTGTTTCCTCTTCTTGACCATTAATTGTCCCACTAAATGCTCTATTTTTCTTCTTCTTCACCGAGACTTCTGATTACGATTATTCTTAAATACTTGCGATTTACTAATTTCGGAGAGATGGCAACATGAATATAAATTACCTGACTAGTGTACTGTAGTTTACAAACATACAGCCAGATAAAAATCACTAGTGATTAGACAATTATTAGCGCTCACTTACTGAATTAGCGCTGTCATCTGGCGCTAGTATCGACGAGCAATCTTGCCCTTGACGGCGTGCTAGAGTTTGGTCATTTTTAATCATTCCCCTAAACTTTTATTCCTTTTTCTTTCCTCAAAAACTTCAACTCGTGTCCGTGCAAGGCACGCACACCTACCCTCTTCAACGCAGGTGAGGGGGAGGGGCAAGTTGCGGCAGAAAGTTTGCCCTTTGTTGTTTTGGCTCCCCCGCGTTCAGGCAAATCTCTCGACGCCTTTTCACACACACACACCCGTCAACCTCGCGCCATGTCGCCGCTGCCTCCTCGGCCGTCGCCGCCGCCGCCGCCGCTGCTGCCGCGGCTCATCACATACTACCAGACGCTTCACGACAGCGACGGCAAGTCCATTTCCATCCTGCCGCTGATTACGCAGCCCGACATTGCCGTGACGCACGTCATCCTCGCGGCGCTGCACGTCAACGAGGATCCCGACGCCCTCACCCTCAACGACCACGCGCCCGACGACCTGCGCCACCAGACGGCCTGGGCCGAGCTGCGCGTCCTGCAGGCCGCCGGCGTCCGCGTCCTCGCCCTCCTCGGCGGCGCCGCCAAGGGCACCTACGAGCGCCTCGATGGCTCCCCCGACGACGACTCTCTGGCCCTCGCCCGCTTCGAGCGCTACTACGCGCCGCTGCGTGACCTCGTCCGCGCGCGCGGCCTCGACGGTCTGGACCTCGATGTCGAGGAGGACATGAGCCTCGCCGGCATCGTGCGCCTGATTGACCGCCTGCGCGCCGACTTTGGCCCCGATTTCCTCATCACCCTCGCGCCCGTCGCCGCCAGCCTGCTCGACCCGACCGCCAACCTCAGCGGCTTCGACTACGAGGCGCTCGAGGTGCTGCGCGGCCGCGACATTGCCTGGTACAATGCCCAGTTTTACTGGGGCTGGGGCGACTTTTCCACCACCGTCATGTACGACATGATGCTGCGCAAGGGTTGGCCCCCCGACCGCCTCGTCGTCGGCCTCGTCACGAACCCGGACAACGGCACCGGCTTCGTCGCCTGGGACAGCCTCCAGCAGACGCTCTCCATCCTGCGCCGCCGGCCTCACCACTTTGGCGGCATCATGGGCTGGGAGTATTTCAACAGCCTGCCTGGCGATCGCGACCGGCCCTGGGAATGGGCTCGCACCATGACCGCCATGATTCGCGCGCACTGCCTAACGCCGGTGCCGCCGGTGGACATGCCGCCGCGCTTGGAGCAGCCACAAGCTGCTGTGACTGCTGCGGATGTGGATGTGCCGGGCGGCAAGGAACCAGAGGTACCAGCGCCGTTCGATTACTTTACGGATGAGGCCGAGGACTAGCAGATTGCAAATACAACCATGACTAGCATTGCGATATAGGGGGGGGGGG
>JAAHCF010000880.1:0-13015 GCA_038367545.1 Beauveria asiatica | reverse complement strand
AAAACCCGGAAACCTGGGCGGGGCCCATAAGGACTAGGCCCCTGCACAAAAAAAAAAAAAAAAAAAAAAAAAAGAAAAACAATGACAAACGTCAGCACCGCCAATGCGCAGCGCAAAAGTACCGGCAGCAGCCTGGCGCGCAGAGGTGCGTCAGCGACCGCACGAGGTACGCCCCGGGGCGGTTCCAGGGCGTGAACGCGGCTCGCCGTCCCGCTCCGGGCCGTTGTGCCGGGGCCGTGCGCCCAGGGACGGGGAGCGCGATGCCGAGGTGGTTCATGGCCATTAGAAGAATCTCCATCGTCTACTTTTCGTTTGGTTGCTCGAGGCTGTCGCCGCCGGCGCCGGCGCCGGGGTCTGCTTGCTGCTGCGGCTGCTGCTGTTACCGCTGCCGTTGGCAGCCATTGGGTGGCCCTACTTTGTGAGAGGGTGGATCTGCCGATGCAAGATTAGGTTGTGCCGGCGATGACGAGGTTTGAGAGCGAATATCACAGTTCGCACGCAATCACCAAGATGCAAAGAACAAGAAGACAAGAGAAGACAGGTCTTTGGCATCATGAATACTCATTAAAATTCTCTTGATTGATTACTCAACTGTAACAACGGATCCGGCGGATTTGCGCGCGCGCATCTCCGCCACCCGCCACTAGCAAGTGTCGGAGCGGATTAGCGAGCAATAGCAGTCCGACAGTCCGACAGTCCGACAGTCCAAATTCTTGATTTGTAACGCTCCCTAGCTCAATCAACTAATAAATGAAATCTAGTTTGGAAACTTTGATCCGGGAAATCCCCTACCAATTATGAGCGACGGCTTCTGCCGGACTTGTTCATATCCTGCTCCCAAGCGCTCTTGATCTCGGCCAGGAAGTGTTGGTCGCGGAGCGCCTCCACAGCCACGCCAGCGAGACCCTTTGCCACCCGCAAGGCGCGGGCATACGCCGCCTTGGTGCCGGCCGACTTTGCAAAACCTGGGTTGTGCGGGCCCTGGCCGCCCTCGCCCGCTTCAATCTGGAACCTGGGGCTGATGGACGGCATGGCGTGGGAGACGTCGCCTTGGTCGGTGCTGGCCTGCGTCTTGCCGTTGGCGGCGTCCCTGTCCGGATCAGTCGCAATCGCGTGGTCCTTGCTTCCGCCGAGAGCATTATAGTAGCGCGTAAATGCATCGGCCATGGGCCCGTTGGAGATGTGGTTCTTGTAGGCGCCGAGATGGGTGAGCTGCAGCTTGGCGCCCGTCGCGAGCGCGCCGGCTTCAAAACAGCGGACGACCTGCGCGCGCAACGTCTCGAGCCGCGACGCCGAGTCGGCGCGCACGGTGAACTCGCCGGCCGCGTACTTGTGGATAATGTTGGTCGCGTCGCCGCCGTGGGTAATGTAACCCTGAATGATCTCGCCAGGGACGGTCTGCTGGCGCAGCATGGAAAAGTTGTTGTAGCCCTGGACAAGGGCGTCGAGGGCGTTGACGCCGAGCCACGGGTTTGCGGCGGCGTGCGCGGCAACCCCGAAATACTCGACCTTGAAGGTGGAAATGGCCGTCGTGCCCATGCGCGCCGACGTGGGCCCGATGCCGGGGTGCGAGATGAGGCTCAGATCGACGCCGTAGTCTTTGTAAGCGCCGGCTTTGAGGAGTTTGATCTTGCCGCCGCCGTCTGGGAGCGTCAGCACAGGTAGAGCGTGGCTTCACGAGACCGGCGTACTCTCTTCGGCGGGTGTGCCGTAAAGGACGATTTTGCCAGGCAGCTTCCTAGCCGTCACGATCTGGGCAGCCGCAGAGGCACCGACAACCGACGACGTTGCAATGAGGTTGTGGCCACATGCGTGTCCGATTCCTGGCAAGCTGTCTGCGTCTCCAGTTAGCTGATGAAGCTTGCATCGCTACAGCGGCACAAACCGTATTCGGCATTGAATGACACGACCGGGCCAGGGACGCCACTGTCAAATTCTGCGATCCATGCCGTCTCCAGGTCATAAACAGATCTACTGACTTTCCATCCCGTCTGCGTCTCCATGAAAGCGGTGAGGGCGTCGTGAGCGATGAATTCGTGCCAGGCGAGTTCGGGGTTGTCGTGGATCTGCTGGTTGACAGGCCAAAAGTCGGCACCGATGACCTCGACGGCCGTGTCAATGTCGGCGAGCGCCTCTGGTACCCGGTCAAGCTTCATTTTGGAAAGGGTCTCGGCAAGACTGGGTGTCGCTGTTGCGTGCTGGCAGTGTTTGTTCTGGAGAGCAGTGGTTGGCAGCAGGGGTCCTCGTGCGGGGGGGACCTTTGGGAGAGGTGGCGGGTTGACGTACAAATATTAAAAGTATTAATAAACGCACCATTATCAGTATTGGTTTTGGGGTCTTATGTCGCGTTTTCTTCATTAGGAAGGAGACGATGCTAAATGTCTTGCATCTTGGGCCGGACGCAAGCCACATTGGCATCATCAGGATAGTTAGACCTAGGGGGATGCCGTTTGGATGGTATTGTGACTATTGTCCCAACATGATTTGATTTGCATGCACGGATACATACCCCTTACGTCATATCCACCTATATCAGGCTGCTCTTATAATGACCAAGTCGTATTATCTGCCGGCAGATGATTCCGGTCGATTCGAAGCAAACGACAAGGTGCACCGGACAGCCAGGGAGAGACATGACGAGGCGGCGCACATGAGGTTGATTTATCTGATGGAAATCCATGCACATGGTTCGGTAAATAATTGATTCACGCTTTCTTTTTTTCCATGATTTTTCTTGAATAGCCCTTGTTGGGTGTCATCATCCCCCTCCCCCTGCTGAAGCCTACCTACCTAGTGTCCAAAAACACCCTCCTCCCCCTAGGTAGGTACCTAAGGTGCTAAGGTACCCACGAACCTTTACGGTTGGCCGTTTTAGTGGGCGCCCCTCGCTGTACAGTACAGTCAGTACCTACCTAGGTACTACCAAAGTAAGAATAGCGCGCAAGGGCCAGCTGTCGGAATCCATCCAGACATCAGACAATCACATCAGACATGTTTCTGCTCCGGAAACCGGATAGCGGCCGCTCGGACGAAAAAGCATCCCCGGAGAAAACAACTTGTACAGATTTTGCGACCAGTCGCATCTTCTCTTCCGCCACCTCGATGGAAATACAACAGCCCTTGCTGCGCTTGCCCTTTAACATATCCTAGCTCTGTGGCGCGTCTCAGCCATGTCGCCGGTCATGGGTCACGCCTAACAGGACTACGGATACCGTGCTGAGCTAACAAGCAGTTTTCATCCAGCCCTCAACCATTTGCCTTTCGTCACGCTGAAAAACTCTCTCGGATCAAGAGTCTTGCGCTGCACCACGAGACCCTTTTCAACGCCATTTATATCTCACCCATCGCTCTCGACACCAAACATCCATCATTGCTGCTCCAAACCCTGCTGTCCTTGTCCATGACAGAGGTACCCGTACCAGCCGCCGGCATCACCATCTCTGCATCCCCCGCAGACGCCGCCGCGGGGCTGCCCTAATCCATGTCCGCCTCCCAGCTTGGCCTCCTCTCCGCCTGAGCCTCTTGTCGCCATTCCTATTCCAAGTCTAGCATTCGCCATGTTGCCCGACAGCTCATCCTCGTCCTCATCTTCCTCCTCGAGCAATTCGTCGGCGTCGCCGGCGTCGCCCGAGGGCAGTGAATCAGCCGCGCGATTGAGCGACACCTCCGCAGTCGCCACCTCGCGCGAGAGTCGCCAGCCTCTGAGCCGGCGCGGCCACTTCAAGTCGCGCATGGGATGCTTCAACTGCAAGAGACGCCGCGTCAAGTGCAACGAGCTGCGGCCGCAGTGCTCGCCGTGCCGTCGCCTCGCCCTCGATTGCTCCTATCCCCCGACGCCCACGCCCGCCGCGAGTCCGATACGCTCCAACCCGTCCATGCTCTCCTTGGAAGACCTCCGCTTTTACCACCAATTCATAACGACCGCCATTCCTCCCCTCCCGCTGAAAGCTGAGAATGGGTGGATGCAATGTGCCGCCATGTCTCACGAGGTGCGTCAGGCTAGCGTCTTCATTGGGCCTGCACTAACTCATAGCAGTATGATTTTCTCGCTCACGCTGTTCTTGGACTCGGCGCTTCTCACATAACACGCCACACCAATGCAGACTTCAACTCACAAGCGCTGCAGCACCGACTCGTCGCAATTAAGCAAGTAAACGAACAGCTCAGCAACCCGCCCTCAAGTCAGCAGGCGCTAGATGCTATCCTCGCCGCTCTCTTTTGCCTCATTACACAAGCTTCTCTCATCGACGATGGCCTTGCCGACTATATGACCATTATTCGTGGCGGGCATCTCATCGTCATCATCATCATCGGCGACATGTCCAAGTCGGTTTTTCCCGGCTTTACTATTGAGGGGCACAATAGCATGGCTGCCACATTGACAAGGGAAGACCAGCGCGACGATATGACGGACATGAATGATTTTGAAATGTCGCTCCGAATATTGGAGCCCTTGATACAGGCTTCGTATGAGCATAAATATTACGGCTTGATGTCGCAAATACCTCTGGCCATGCAGCGATCGTCCTTGCAAGGTAAGGCGTCCCACCAGCCCCCATCGAGCCAGAGCTAACAAGTCAGCATGGATGGTGTTTTCAAACCTCTTTCAATTCCCGGCTACGTTCAGCAACGAAGAGTTTATCGAGCTTGTCAACCCAGAAAACTATGGCTCCAGGCTGCTGCTGATACACATGTTCCTCGTCGACTATGTCATTGCCGCAATATGTCTCTCGCCGGACACGCCCATCAGGGCTCCTGCGCGGAAACATGTCATAATCAGGTGGGCGAGAGACGCAACGTCAAGTATGCCGCAAGAATACAGGCGTTATACGACGTGGATTGATAGCTACTGTGACAAATTGGAGCGGACCACAGACTGCCGTCATCTATTCACCCCCTGACGGGCCAGTCATCAGGAAGCCAACCATTGCCAAACGGTTGTGACACCTACTCTTCAATCTCTTACTATATAATAATTATTTCACTATGCGAATGATGTGCAGGATACCGCGGGTATATCATCTATTCGCGACGCGGGGTCGGTACAAATTGCGGAAAGCCGCAAGAGTTGTGTCTCATCAGCGAGTGCGCACATATGTCTGGAAAGCAGCACAGACAGTCTCGCACATGACAAATATTGAATATCGAATATAAATTACAATGTCGTTGTAAATATACATGAGTACTCTATCGGATCTCTGTCACGGTAATGTTCAGTCGTCCGTCGCTAATTGAAAGCCACTGACTGCATGGGCTCCCCGCAAGTGGCGTCAGGCTTCACAGCTCGCAGCACAAGAAGAACGCACATTACACCATTGTATGGAGCCGCAATGCAAGAAGAAAACTACAATCAACTCATCAATGATCGTTTCTCAGCTCAATTGCTCTTTTTTTCTTTTTTTTTTTGTATCCACAACCAGCGGGGCGTGTCAGGGCACAGCTCATGCAGTCCCGCAACATACGGGTCTACACCGTAACTTTGATAACGGCTAATAAGAAACTCGCCGCCATCAGCACCTCACAAGCTCACTCGAGCTTTCAGGGTATTTGGTCTGGTGGTCTAGTGTAAGTTCCTTATAGACGCTTCCGTAGACTCGGCATTCCACGCCTTCTGGCGGCGAGTGTTCTGGTTCGCTTCTGAAGCCATCACGACAACGTCGGCTAACAGCAATTCGTTCAGGGTATGATTCTCGCTTAGGGCCCACCCTGAGTGTACAGCTTGCGAGAGGTCCCGGGTTCAATCCCCGGCCAGACCCTTTCTTTTTTTTTGCAGATTTGAAGCTCTTGGGAGGTGAGTCTAGATGCAGAAGGCTGCTGATATTTTTGAACCTGGCGCTGTGGGGATGTGGGGGACTGTGTAAGCCACGAAACTTTGATCTCGCAGTTGACGACGATGGAATGGACTGATCGGTTTAATAAGTTGATGAGCGAATTTGGAGCAAGTTTTTTTTCCTGGTAGGTGTGAAAGGCGTGAAAGGCGTGAAAGTGGCGGCTAGTTGCTGGGTGGTAGCACTTGTATAAGTAAGTGGTCATCTCGGCGAGCCGTCTACGTCACGCTGTGATTCAGTCTTTTATTGATTGATGCAGGGAATGCTAGTTACTCAGGCTCCGTACAAACAATTTGCTTTTGCGATTGATTGGTAATAATCACTGAAGCATGGCGCTTGCCAGAGAGTTTGTAACTTGGCAAGCCTCCTGGATTGGGTTGTGAGGCGGCATACACGCCGACGCCACCGGTAAAGTAATTTTGTCATCACGAACCTTGGTCTTCGAGATGCTTTCGAATGAACAGGAAAAAGGCATATAGTCTCCTCCGTCTCCCCCGTCTTCTTCCTTCTTTAACAGTCCTTTTGCGTTGCTCTCATACACGAGCAAACCATCTCTTTACTCGTTTATTCGCAACCAAACCCACACAGTCGCTACTTTTCACTGCCTACCACGATTCTCTATTGATATCAACACTTTTTCCAGAAACAATCTCAATCAACATGAAGACCCCTGTCATTCTTGCCGCTGTTGCGGCCGTCGTCAGCGCTCAGCACACAACCACCACCGACGTTGCCAACGTCGTCCACACCACACCCACCATGACCGGCTTTCTCTCCCGCGTCCCCTCCACCTTCCTCACATTGACTCACCCGCAACTCAGCACCTCTGGCGGCGACGGCAGCGTCACCGTCGATGTACCCTCCACCTTTGAGCAGTCTGAGCCCAAGACCCTTCGCCCACGCTCGGAGCCCACCGCCGACGAGAGCGTCCCGTTCCCCTCGACGTTTCAGCAGTTTGAGCCCAAGGGCCACCGTCGCCCCAAGCCAACATCCACGAGCTCCTGGGGTTCGCGCTGCACATTTCGTCCCGAGGATGTGCCCGCCAAATTCGAGCAGTTCCCCGGCACACACCGCGGGCCAAAGGGGCCTCCCAAGGTGCCGGACCCCAACTGCGCGCACCCGCCGCACATGGTGATTCCGCCGCCTTCAATCCCGGATCCCGAGCGCGCGCATCCACCGCGCATCACCATCACGCCTACTTCCGTCGCGGAGGCTCCCGAGCAGTCGGGGACTGCACCGGGTGGATACATGCCCCTGGTAGCAGAAGCAGAGAGATGAATGGATATGGAACATTCAAATGGAAATGAAATTTCTATGAATGATGGCTAGGAACAGGATTGAGATGTTGATCAAGTTTCAGACCAACTGGATGTTATAACCGAAGTTGGTCTTGACCGCCTTGTTACCAATACTACTACTATTACAGCGACCACGCTAGACATTAGTTTCCTCGCTCTTTTCTAATAAAATGATTGTTGAATCAAGAGCAACAATTTCATTCACTTTTTGATGATATCCAACAACCGTAAATAGTCATCACATCTTGTTCTACCTTGCTTTCAACTTCTTCGCATCAGCGACTGCAAGTAGTTGTCCATTTGTTAGTTAGACGGAAATCCGTAGATGATACAGTGCTCTTCAGCAGCCATGAGGGTCTCCATGCTTAAATTCTAGGACCTATTCAGCAAGTTTGAAGCTTTTCTCTCGGGAGGGTGAATCATTAAATTGGTACAGGCATCTTGTCTTCCCTTTGTGCCACTCGGCTTTGCCCTTTCATTACATACGCCCTTCTCGCCCTTGTGCATCACTGCTCTTTGGACACACAATGCACGGTCCATACGTGTCATTTAAGTCGCCGATGATTCTCAAATGACTGCTTACTTGTCGCCATAGTATTTTCATCTTTATTTATCCAGGACTAACCACCAGTCGCACCGCCACAGTTGGGCACCGTCTTTCATGTGTGGCTGATGCACTGTTGCCCAACGACTAGCATCGCCTCCACGCGGCTGCACAGCCACACTTGACGGACCTGTTTAGCCCAAAGCTTCAAGTCCAACGACATGCCTCATCTCCAACCACCATACCCAACCATGTCCGGCCCCCCGATGCAGCTGGAAGATTGTGAGCAACCTCGGTCGCGACCCTTTCTTTTTTCGGTCTGTCTAACATCTTCGCTATTTAGGGCTTGATGACCTCTGCGTGAGGTTCATCATCAATCTTCCGCAAGAAGACCTGTCATCGGTCGAGCGAATATGCTTCCAAGTCGAAGAAGCCCAATGGTTCTACGAGGACTTTATCCGACCTCTCGATCCCTCCCTTCCGTCCATGACGCTGCGCACCTTTTGCTTACGCATCTTTCAACACTGCCCGCTGCTGGCGTCCTTTTCCGTCGAGAACCACCTTGCCGCGTTTGAGGTCTTTCTCCAGTACAAGACGCGCATTCCCGTCCGTGGCGCCATCCTGCTCAACCATGACATGGACTCGGTCGTTCTCGTCAAAGGTTGGAAAAAGGGTGCCAACTGGAGTTTCCCTCGCGGCAAGATCAACAAGGACGAGGACGATCTCGACTGCGCCGTCCGCGAGGTGTACGAGGAGACCGGCATGGATCTGCGCGCCCACGGCCTGGTGCCGACCACCGGCAAGCCCAAATACATTGAAATTAACATGCGCGAGCAGCAGCTGCGACTCTACGTCTTCCGCGACGTCCCGATGGACTACAACTTCCAGCCGCAGACACGCAAAGAAATCAGCAAAATTCAGTGGTACAAGCTGTCCGAGCTCCCGACATTTCGGAAAAAAAATTCGCAAAACCAAAACGAGCCCGCCGTTGGCGCCAACAAGTTTTACATGGTCGCGCCGTTTCTGGTACCGCTCAAGAAATGGGTCACCGCGCAGAAGCGACTAGAGGAGAAGCGCACGGCCAACGTGCAGTACCCTTCCGCCCAGGCACAGCTCTCCATCGACGAAGGCCACACCGAGGAGGAGACATACACGACGGACCAGGGCGCGAGCTACCTGCAGCAGCCCACCTCCGTCGCTAGCCTAGACGGGGCCACCAAGGAGCTGCACCGTCTGCTCAAGATGCAGCCGCCAACGCAAGGTCTGCAGCCGGCCATGGGCCTGGAAGACAAAGGCACCGCCCTCCTGTCAATTCTGCAGTCCAACGAGCCCTCTGGCCCTTCGGAGCCTCTGCAGCAAGCCGTGCAGATACCCCACACACCGCAAGACCATACCATCATCAACCCGACCCAACCGCAAAACCCCCACCACCACAACGATCAGCACCAGTCAATGCCGGCATTCATCACCCTGTATCAGCAGCCGCCACCGCCGTTTCCCCTCCCCCATGCCACCGGCCACGTACCGCCGCTGCAGCATTATCAGCAGCAGCAGCAGTACCCAGGCCGGCCTCTACCACACGGTCACGCCGGCGGCGCGCACCACCAGCCTCAAAAATCGATCCCTCTCGTACACCCACAACCATTGCCGCCCCAAGTCCAACGCGCCATGTTCAATAGCAGCGCATTCCAGGAGGCCGCAGCAAAGGGCACTACTGGCATGTCTCACTCTTCCTATCAGCAGTGGCAGCAGCCCAGCGCGGCTCAAAACAACGCCCCTCCGCAGCAGCAGCAAAGAGTACCGCCGATGCAGCTCACCGGTCAGTCCATGGCTCTTCTCAACGCTTTCAAGAGAGAGCCTTCAGGATCTCAGCAGTCTCTTCAGCAACCACCTCAGCAGCCACCTCAGCAGCCTCTTCAGCAGCCTCAGCGGCCTCCCGCGCAGCTTCCTATCCAGCGTCACATAGAGCAGCAGCAGCAGCAGCAGCAGCAGCAGGTGCAAGTAGTTGAAACGCTCAGCATGGCTACTGTTGGTTCTGCCGGTCAGAATCTCCCGCCGCCGCCGCCATACACCCAGTACCCGGCCCAGCAACCACCTCAGCAGCAGCCTCCTCCTGCCCAGGCGGCCATCATCACTCAAGCCGTGCCACCCCCGAACCTGTTCCACCCTCGCATGGCACCGCCGCAGCACTCACAGCAGCAGCAGCAGCAGCAACCCAGCGTGAGGATCCCGCCTCCCGCCGCCGACCCGCACCGCAACGCCCTGCTCGGAATGTTCAAAAAGGCCGGCCCGCAGTCCCCCGTCGCGTCGTCCGCGCAGCAGCAGCAGCAGCAGCAGCCGCCCTCGCCGTTGGGATTTATCCCTGAGCTCTCGTCGCCCGCGCAGCGCAAGCCCTCGTCCGAGACGGCGGCGGCGCCCGTCGAGATCGGCATCGGCAATCTATCCATCCAGCCACCACCACCACCACCACCACCACCAGCAGCGGCTGGTAACAGCGGCGGCAGCAGCAGTCACGCCCAGGTCCCATCGCAGCCGAGCCCGACCCAGCATCAGCAACGCTCCAGCAATCCTGCTACCGCCGGCGCTCCGTACGGCCGCGTGACCTCACCGTACGGCCCCTACGGCGCGCAGAATCACCAGCCGCAGCAGCCGTCTCCCCTCGCGCAGCCATCTGCTCCTTCTGGCCCCGGCCCCGGTGCCGAGCAGAAGCGCCAGCTTCTGTCCCTTTTTGGCAGTAACAGCAGCGGTCTTGGTGATGGCACTAAGCCCGTGGTGCCGCCACAGAAGCAGGCTCGCTCGCCCCTCGGCGGCGCCATCCACGAGATGGGCAACGGGAGCCGCGAGCCGCGCGAGTTGTCCCGCTCGCGGGTCGCATCGCTGGCTTCGAGTGGTGTGCTCGGCGAGGCTAACTCGAGCAGCGTCTCGCGCCGCGGCAGCCAGACTCCCATCTCCCCAGCCGACGAGAGCTTTTTGCTCGGCTATCTGCAGTCTGTCACGAATACTGCGTCGCGGTAGTGTGTTGGGGGAGTTCTTTTCTATTTTCTTTTTGTTTTTTTTTTTCTGCTTTTATTCCCTTTGGTCGCGAATTTATCGGTTCCGTATGATGGTCGTTTTGTTCTTCTCACTTGCGCACGGAATGGAGAGCTTGGGGTGTTTTTGTTATTCTGCAAGCAGCTTGACCAATTGTTAATCAGGGATATCGCAAGGGCTTTTGGCATTTGTACGGCTCTTGATGATGATTCTCTCGACCTTTGCGTCGTCATTTTTTCCTGCACGAGGAAGCGTGAAATGTGACCAACGTCTAGGTTCTTTAGTGGTTTGCATTAGTCGAATGATATGGGCAGAAGCAAGATTAGATACCATGGGAGGAAGCAAAAGCGTCATGACAACGGGGTTAGGACGAAGGCGCAGAATTTTTATCAGTCATTATTAACTCAACATTGGTTTCTAATAGCCAGCGACATACCCTATCAGCACAACATTGATACACGATCTATTTCAATAAATGTAATGTGCGCTATAGTCAGCAACCGCGGAGCTCTCGTAGTCAAATCGTTCTGCACAATGTTGCAATTACATATCCTTTTCTCCGCCAATCTCTAGCAAAGAGAACCGGTTCAAGTTGGTTTTTGTCTGGCTCATAGGGGCACGCGCGCCTGTCTTGGGTCGCAGTTGGGAAATAGACTGCATACATTCATCTGGAGCCCACTCGATGCGTGATCCTCTATACGGACTACAGATTGTTGTTAGGGTCAGACCGAAGCGAGGAACGGAATACATACTAGCGACTCATCATGCAGGTGCGTGCAAAGCTCGCGGCGGTAATGGAGTTTATACCAATGTAGCAATCCGGCCCAGAGAGCTCGATGCTAACGACAGCAAGATTGTGGATATGCTCGAGATCGGCACGAATAGAGTCGGCCGTGATCCGACGATCGTAATGTCGTATCACGAGGTTTCTAGACGCTCCACCACGCAGCTGCTGAGAGACATAAGGTGCAAGAATGAACTGGCGTGGGGCCCATGTAACCTTAATCTAGACAGCGTAAGCTAAAGCATCGAGCGGCAAGTGAGAGGACACGACATACGAGGGACCCTCGAATGTATACGCCAGTTTCTTGAGCATAGTTATAGTATTTTCGTGCATGCTCACCATGGACAAACGATACTACGGCTCTCCTTTCTTTGAGGTTGAAGTATATATCTGCGACCGGTCCGCCACGAACAACAGCAACAACATCAGCGCGAGAAGTATTAGGAGGCAGATCGCCGAGCTGCAATGTTCGCTTGGTGCTCTGCTCGTACGTATGACGAGTGGCTATAACAGACGCCGAGTCGTCTGGGTTCAATGAGGTCTGGCCGTGGGATACTGCAGAATCGGAGACCTCAGATTCAGAATCGCTCTCTGGCGCAAGACCTGTGTGTTTCGTGACAGCGTAAAGGGGACCGCCAGCCGAGTATGAACTGCCGCGATAGGTTACAATGGTACTGGCGATTGAAGAGTCTGACTGTTCATCATCAGGGCTGCTGAAATTATCGAAAGCCTCGGTTTCGTGATTTTGCGAATCATGGCTCTTGCTGAGGATCTAATTATACTTTAGGATGTATCAAGCAGGCGACCAAGCTTCACTCTACCTCAATGGTGTCTGTATCTACTCCTCCCCGGATCAAATGTTGGCAAAGGTTCTCTGCAAACAGTCAGCTTGGAAAGCTTGACAAGTCTGCCCACGTCTTTTGCACTTGCCGTATTTCGACGCTACTGATCGAAGGCGGTCATATTCATCGCGATCAATCCGAATCTGGGAGCGACGCAGAGGCGACGTCGGTGGTGAAAGGGACATGTTTAGAGCGTGAAGCTAGAATGCAACTGGGAAAGGTCAGAAACCCCGGTTCGACGCCCAAGGCAAACGCGAGCGGCAGAGGGCCTGCAAGGTGAATAGTACCTCACGTGCCTGACAGTGATAAGGCAGGCAGCACGCAAGTGACTGCATACTGGCACCTAGATTTGGCGCGGCTTGGCGATGATGCAACATGCATACTAACTCAAAAATGGTTTGAACAAGGAAGATGCGATGTTGGGGAATTGGATCCCTTTGCATCTGATGTTAGAGGCACTGGTGATGTTGTTGCGTGGGTACCTACGGCTACAGCCGAGTGTCTAATAATAGTTAGGAAGACTTGTAGACTGGAGACTGTACGAATCATTTATTATTCGTGGATTGTTAGAGCACCCAGAGCACACCAGAGAGCTTCGCACTGTCAGAAGCTACAGAAAATTCAAAAAAAAAAAAAAAAAAAAAACGAGGTTTATGAGGAATCAAATCAGAAAATAGACATGGGTCTTT
>JAAHCF010000879.1:0-13038 GCA_038367545.1 Beauveria asiatica | reverse complement strand
TTATAACTTCTTATATTTACTTTAAGGGTTCTTTATATAGTTAATTAAGTAATTATTTTATTAGATACTTATTTACTCCTTTTACTAGTAAGTAAAGCTTTATTAAAAGATTAAATATAATTTCTTAAGTATTTAATTTAAATATACTAAAAGGTATTAAAAGCCTTACTAATAGTTTATATATATAACTAGGTATAAGCTTTTTAGCTTTTACTCTTACTAACTTATAACTAGAATTATTTTCTAGTAAATAATATATACCTTCTTATATAGTAGGTTTAGTATTATAAAAAGATTTATTAGGTATATTTAGGTCTTATTAAGTAGGCTACTATTTCTCTTATAGAATATTTAACTAATTATTTAGCTAATTAGTCTTTTACTTTATTATCCTTAAGCTAAGGATACCTAGTAATATATTAAGTATAAGAAGTAAATATAGATATTTAAGCTTTTTAATCTCTTATAATTAGGCTTTAGTCTTCTTAATTAAAAACTTAAATAAATATTCTTTATTTATTTTATATATTATATCCTTATTAAATTAGATATTCTATATAATAATTATATACTTAAGGACTAGAATTTAGATTTAATAATAGTTTATTATTATATAATTAATAAAGTAGCTTATATAGTCTTAAGGGCTAATCTTATATTATTTCTAGTTTCTATTCTCTTCTTAATTATATTAGAGGATATAAGTATAATAACTATATACTAGTAATAAGCCTTAATTAAGTTACTTATTACTACTTAACTAAGTTACTAGTAACTTTAAATTTAACTCTAGCTAGTTATATAGCTTCTTATATAATATTTACTAATTAAAGTATTTCTTTAGACTAATATTAAGTAAGTAATAAGTAGTAATTATAGCTTCTAACTATAAGTTATAAGAAAGTCTTACTCTTTTAGTTATAATAATTACCTTAGTCTATACTTCCTAATTTATATACTTTATATCTTTATTTAGCTTATAAGTTCTTAGTAAAATAATCTCTAGCTTAATTCTAGAAAAATAAGCCTAGTATTAATAGGTACTTTACTTATATATACTAATAAGTATAGTCTTACTATTATAATATAATATATATATATAAAGCTTAAATTAATTCTATACTTAAGCTAGAAAAGCTAATATATAATTAAATAATATATTATATATTTAATTAATTATAGCTTAAGTATATAAATTATTAATAAATTTATTTTTAATTAAGAATAAATATTATTTACTATTTTAGCTAAAAAAGTATTATATAAGATCTTAGCTTAAGTATTAGAATAATTATAAAAAAAGGTATTTATTTAGGTATTATAATATAATTTACTTTATATATACTTAAGTATATATCTTATACTTTAGTCTTTTTATTCTATTAATCTTAGTATTATATACTTATATAAGATACTTAAGGGCTTATTTATTAAAATACCTTAAGTATAAGTACTACTTTATTTTTTTATTTATTTAAGTAAATAAAAAGATAGTAGAATATACTATTAAGTATATCTTCTTATCTTTTACTATTATAATAAGTAACTCCTTATAATTAAGGTAATTCTTATTCTATTAAAGTAGCTTAAACTCCTAAAAATAAAGGTTATTATTTATATAAATTAATTTTATAATAATATTCTTATTTTTTATATTATATTATAAAATATTATTATAATTACTTATCTAAATACTAATTTTCTTTATTAAATTAATAAAAATAATATTTATATAAAAACTATTAATTAATATAATATATTTTAATATAATATTATACTTTTAGCTTATATCTTATATTATTATCTTAAGTATATAATTACTATATTTTAAGATCTAATATTTTAAAATATTAGTACTAATAAAGCTACTTTTAATATAAAAAGTACTTTTATTAAAGAACTTTTTATTATTAATAATATATAATACTATACTAGTATTTTAGACTATACTCTTAAAGAGCTTATAATATATATTAGCTATTAAAACTATAATATTAGATAGATTAATATATACTAATATATTTAAGCTTAATAAGATATTATTAAGTATAAGTTTTATTTATTTAAATATATAAATAAACTAATTATTTAATATTCTAATATTATTTTATACTTTTAGTTAGTTATTATTAATTATAAAAATAAGATAAAAGTTATTATTAATTAATTAAATATATAAGCTCTTTTATTTTAGTTCTCTTAAATATAAGATAATTTCCTTAGCTTTAGCTTCTAGTATATTAAAGTTATTTAAAGGTTTAAGTGCTTTTTATATAAACTTATAATTATAAGGCTTTTACTTATAACTACCTATTATAATAAAAGTTCTTTTATAAGGGTAATTATTTAAGCTATACTTATTCTTACTTTTAGTATTTAAGTTTCTTATACTTAAATTATCTAGTTTAAGTAGTATAATAGTAAAAGCTTATATAGTTAAGTATTCCTTTTTAATAGCCTAGTTTTAGAAAAAATAAGTATATTTTATAAAGGTATAAGGTATACCTTTATTCTTAAGGCTATACTATATAATATATTTCTATTAATTAGATATTTATATTTTATTAAAGTATTTTTTTATAACTATAAGGAATTTCTTAATAGCTAGTTTACTCTTAAGTTTAAGAATATTATAATAAATACTTAGTATATAAGCTTTTTTTTACTTTTTAATTTATTTAAAAGCCTTTATTATATTAATTTTATTTAAGTTAATAATACTCTTATAAGTATAATAAATAGCTTTTTTAAAGTCTTCTAAAGAGGATATAAGTACCTTTTTTAATATATATACTTTTTACTTTAAGGTTATACCTTCCTTAAAGCTTAAACTAACTTAGTTTTAAGTAATAATATTAATATTATTAGTTATTTAAATATATATTTAGTTAATAGGTTTAGTATATATTTTAAAGTCTTTAATTATATAATTATAATAATATTTTTCTTTTTTTAGCTTTAGTTTTATCTTTATATTATTAAGATTAACTAAAAGTTCTTAATTTAGTAATTTTATTTTAGTATATAATACCTTTTTAAGCTTTATCTTTATTATTTTAAATATTAAAAGGCTTAGTTTAATTAAAGTATTATTAAAGTAATTAAGGGATCTAGGGTTAATATATTCTTAGGTATATAGTCTCCTAATATAGCTTTTAAAGGCTAAAAATTAGGTATCTTAGGTCTTAAGATTTTTAAGTTTTATAATAATAAAAAATATAATTAATTTAATAGTTTTAATTTTTAAAATCTTAGTTTATTTTCTTATTAAAAAGAGATATTAGAATTAAAGCTTTAATTCCTTTAAATTATATTAGGCTTATAACTCTTAGTAATTAAGGTCTTTAAGCTTATAAATAGTAAATTAGTTAATTAAAGGTATAGTTAATAAAAAACTAATAAGTATAAGGCTTTAGGTAATATATTTTATATTAATAAATATTTAAAGAGAAGAAAATAATTATAAGAAAAGGTATTTAGTTTTATATATAAAAAAGGGGTAAAAGTAAATACCTTTTACCCTTCTTAATTTATTATTAATAACTAATACTATAGTACCTTACTAGCTATTATAGCCTATACTATATACTCTATTTATAGCTTTAATATAAGGTATTATAATACTAGTTACTAATAATAAATTAAGAAGAGTAAAAGGTACTTACTTTTACCTCTTTTTTATATATAAAACTAAATACCTTTTCTTATAATTATTTTCTTCTTTTTAAATATCTATTAATATAAAATATATTACCTAAAGCCTTATACTTACTAGTTTTTTATTAATTATATTTTTAATTAATTAACTTACTATTTATAAACTTAAAGACCTTAATTACTAAGAGTTATAAGCCTAATATAGTTTAAAGGAATTAAAGCTTTAATTTTAATATCTTTTCTTAATAAGAAAATAAACTAAGATTCTAAAGATTAAAACTATTAAATTAATTATATCTTTTATTATTATAAAGCTTAGAGATCTTAAGACCTAAGATATTTAGTTTTTAGCTTTTAAAAGTTATATTAGGGGATTATATACTTAAGAATATATTAACCTTAGATCCCTTAATTACCTTAATAATATTTTAATTAAATTAAGCCTTCTAATATTTAAAATAGTTAAAGTAAAGCTTAAGAAAGTATTATATACTAAGGTAGAAATACTAAACTAAGAACTTTTAGTTAATCTTAATAATATAAAAATAAAACTAAAACTAGAAAAAGAGGAATATTATTATAATTATATAATTAAAGACTTTAAAATATATACTAAACCTATTAACTAAATATATATTTAAATAACTAGTAATATTAATATTATTACCTAGAACTAGGTTAGCTTAAACTTTAAAGAAAGTATAACTTTAAAGTAAAAGGTATATATATTAAAAGAGGTATTTATACTCTCTTTAAAGGACTTTAAGAAGGCTATTTATTATATTTATAAGAGTATTATTAACTTAAATAAAATTAATATAATAAAGGCTTTTAAATAAATTAAAAAGTAAAAAAAAGCTTATTATTAGGGAGTAGCTAGTATAAAGGAAGTAATAAGGAAGATCTTAATAAATAGGCTATCTATAATAGTATAACTCTATTATTTACTAATAAGAACCTCCTTTATAAGATCCCCATAGGGATCTTATAGCTTTATAGCTATATCCTCCTCTATTATATATAGACTTATATAGACCCTTTAGACTTATAGCTATCTTATATTATAGTAATACCTAGACTCTTAACCTTATAGGCTTATAGCTATATTCTCTTATTTAAGGCGTGGCTATATTATAATAGGCTACCCTCTCTTCTACCTTCTCTTTTTATACCTCCTTCCTCTCTTTAAGTATAGCTTATTTTCTTAGCCTAGAGCCCTTTTTAACCTTATTTTCTCTTTATTATTATTATATATTATATTAACTATTTATAAGATATACTAATTATATTAAGACTATAAATAGCCTTTTCCTTATTAATACTTACTAAATATATAGCTTATATATATATTAAATTCTTTTATAAATAGCCCTTTTACTTTATTAATAGCTCTTCTTACTTATTATATTTTAACCTTATTATATTTACTTATTATTATAATATATTCTCTTACTTAATTACTTCTAGAATAGCTTTTTCCTTACTAGCTCTTAATAAGTATATAATTTATATATAATATAAGTTATACTTTAAATAGCTTTTTTAATATAATAATAGCTTTTTTTATTACTCTTTACCTTATTAGACTTACCTTACTATTAAATTTACTTAAAGCTATATTTTTTATAATATTTATAAAAGTATAGCTTCTTACCCTCCTTTTTTTATTTTCTCTTCTCTTCTTTAACTATCTATACTTTTATAAATATACTCTTATTATATACTATACTTATTATTATCTTATAATATTCTTCTACTACTTAATTACTAACTTTTATAAAGTCCCCTCTACTCTCTTCTATACCTATACTATATATCTTCTTTACTCCTTTTCTATATATATACTATATACCCCTTACTAACTTAGTAATAGTAATTCTATAAAAAAAATTTTCTAATATATAAGTTCTCCTCTCTTACTTACTATTTACTTACTATATAACTACTACTTATTTACTACTAATATAATAATAAGATTAAATAATAGCCTTAAATAACTAAGGCTAAGTAAAAGGCTAAGGTAATAGTATTATTAGTAGTATTAGGTAAGGAGTAAACTATTCTTATATTCCTTACTCCTTTATTATATAAGTATTACTAATTACTATTAGATTTAAAATTCTATATAACTATTATTATATAAAATAAGGGATAGTAAGCTAAAATAACCTAGTATTTAAGTACTACTAGACTAATAGTATATTCCCTACTCTTATACTATAAGTACTTTACTAATAGCCTATTTAGATATAGCCTTTACTAAGTATATACTTTATATATATAATAAGAAGAAGTATATCCTAGTATAACTAGGCGCCTATAAGGTTATTATACGCCTTTAGTATATTCTATTTCCCACTTTACTATAGGATAAGGTATACTTATAATACTCTCTTAATTAACTTATAACTAACCCTTTAAGCTATTATTAAGGCTATATAGCTTTAATTATAATAACTATATATAAAGTATAGCTACTTAAAGGATAAAGATAAGCCTAAGGCTTATAAGTATATACTAGCTATATACTAGATAATAAAGGCCTATACTACCTAGGTATAAGTATAGGTAGCTATATAAGTTATATAAGTAAGTTACCTTTCCCTTTCTATATATTCCCTACTAATATCTTATAAGTCTACTTATAGTCTAGTACTAGCTAATATAGTTATATATAATAAGATTATTATAAAGATAGGTATAATACCCCCTCTATACTAGGATAGTACTAGTGCTAAGCCTACTATTAAAGAGTAATATACTAGTTATATACTCCTTATATACGCTCCTACTAGCTAGGTAATTAGATTTTTTATTTTCTTTTTTTAATAAGATAATTCTTTTAGTATAAGGGTAAGATACTATAATCCCCCTACTCTTATACTACTACTCCCCTATAACTATCCTCTTATAGAGTTCTTCTTTATAGTCTATAAGTATATCTCTATTAATAAAGTTAAATCTCTTTAGCTATAAGTTTTTTACCTTATTAAAGCTAAGCTATTTAACCTAGAATAGTTACCTTTTATTATAATATTTATAAGCTATAATTTATTTAATCTTATAAATATTATTTTTAATTATAATATAATTTAATAATATAATTAATACTCCTTTATAGCTTATATATAACTCTAAGCTTATAATATTAAATATATTATAAATCCTTATTATTATTAGTAACTAGAGTTTAAAGGCTAAATTACTAGTTCTAATATATTATTTAATTTAGTATAGTCTAATATACTTTATTATAAGTTTTTTACTTAGTTACTATAAGTTAAGATTTTTTATAAAAAGTAGAACCTAATCCCCTACCTTAAAGCTATAGCCTACCTACTTTTTATTATACTACTTCTTTTATACTTTATAGCTTTATTATAGCTACCTTATAGTATATTTATAAGCCTTCTAAAGCTTTAATATATACTCTTCTACTTAGATATTTAGTTATAATAAGTAACCCTCTATACTTAGTAACTTAGGATATTTACTATATAATAAATATATAAGAGCTATACTTATTATATTATATAGACTTATATTATATACTAATTAAGCTATTAGTAGCTTCTTAACCTAATTATCTTATTCCTTATTATAGAAGGCGTGTAAATAATACTCTAAGACCTAATTCTACCTCTTTATTTAGCTATCTATTTATAAGTAAAAGGTAATACTTAGACACTACTTATATATAAGGAGGTAGTAAAGACTTTACTAGAACCCTAAGGTAAAGATTAACCCTTAATTAGAAATAATTCCTTATAATATATTATAATATATAATAACCTCTTTAAATATAATATTAGTAAGACCTTTACTTATAAGCTACTTTATTATTATAATATAATAACTATATTTTATATATTTATTAATAATAACTAGTATTATATTATATATACTATACCTTCTTAACCTTTTAGGTAAGCTAGTAATTATATTTATAGTAATTTTATTATAAGGGTAAGTTACTAATAGTAATACTATAAGTTTATTATATAGTTAGTACTACCTACCCTTTATTTACTAGTAATTATTATAAGATATAATATAATAATATATTATTATTACTATACTTAGCTAATAATAATATAACTTTATTTAGTATAATATATATTAGAGGCCTTAGTGCCTAGTTACTTTATTATTATAATAAAGCTATAATACCTTTATATATAGGCTATAAGGGATATATATATAATTACCTTAGCGCTATAGGTTATTATTATTATATTCCTACCTCCTAGCTTAAGGCGAGGCGGAAGTAGCTTTGCGTATTATAGTAGCTAGGCTTCCTTCCTTAACTTAGGTAGTAGTAATTACCTCTATTAGACTTAGTATAGTATCTAGCATATTTACTGCGTTTTCACGTTATCTTTATACGTCCTAGTGTGTCGGTCGAATTCGACTACCTCTAGGGTTTATTTATAAGGAATAGTATAAAAGGATAAAGTCCTTCTATAGTTTTTAAAAATAACTTTTTTACCTTTTTTATATCTAATTTCTATTATTTACCTTATAATCTAGAGCCTTATAAGGTTTTTTATAGTCTCTAATAATATCTTTATTTAATATAAAGCCTTTAATAATTTAGTAAATAATAATATTACTAATTATTTAAGCTCTTATTTAATACTATATATTTTTTATAATATTAACCTTTTAATTAGGAGTTAATAAATACTTTTATATATATATAAAACCCTTAGAGGGACTATATTTCTATTAGTATTATAAACTAGTCTAATAGCCTTATAAATAGTAATAAATACTTTATATATTTTAGCTATTTTCTCCCTTAGTAATAATTATAATAAAAGTTATAATAGAGAGAAACCTTAGTTAATAGTTAAGATATCCTTAATTATTAGTTAAGAGTACTAAAGAGCTATTATAATAAAAGCTTAGAAGAAAAACTATTAGGGGAGTAAATAAGCTTAATAATATATAAGGATTTAAAAATAGTTTATCCTAAATTATAATAGCTACTAGGCTCTATAATTATAAAAAGGTTTTATTACTAAACTAAAATATAAATAAAGAAATAATAAGTAAATAACTTATAATAATATTTAAGATTAAGAAAAGAATTATAAATAGAATATTATATAAATAAATAAAGATTAAAGTAGTTTCTTACTAAGAAAATACTAGGACTAATAATTATAGGATTAGTACTTATAAAAGGGAGTTTAGCTTATTATAAAGGAAAGTAAATAATTATATAACTATAATATTAACTATAAAGCACCTACTCTTAATCTAATTAAATAAAATACTATTAATATAGTTAAAGTACTATAATTAAGAATATAGTTAAATTATCTTATAGTATAAGAGTATTAGGTAAATAGCCTATAAATAGAGTCCTTACTTAGGGAAATAAAGTATAGGTTAAGTAAGTAAGGAACTAAGATAAGGATTAAAGTATTTTTAATTAAAAAAGGATAAGAAAACTAAGGAATATAAGATTAGTAGGCTAAAAAGGGTTTAGACTCTAAAAGCTAAATATAAAGTATCTTAGGTTATTATACTATCTAGGAAATAAACTACTCTTAGCCTAGGCTCTTTAAAAAACTCTTCTAAAGTATTTAAATACTCTTAATCTAAATAATAACTATATTACCTTATAGTATTAGGATATTAGGTAGATAGCCTATAAAGATACCCTAGTTAGAGAAAAATATTAAGAATAGATAAAGATAAGGATTAAGGTAAAACTTAATAAAAATAATTAAAAGTAAAAAGATTATAGACTTAGTAACTAATATAAAGGAAAAGAAGATATTATAATATTTATAATAAATAAAACCCCTCCCTTCTTTAGTAAATAGTAAGCTAATTAAAAGCTATTTAATCTTTTAAAAAGATATTACTTTTACTTTATACTATTTTAACTATTTTATACCTTAAAACTCCTAATTATAGTATTATTTATACTATTTAATAGTACTAGAGTATTAAAGAGTTATAAAAAGGAGTCTTTTATTATAATAAGAGATTTAATTACTCTTAGTAATAATTTAACTAATATAACTAAAGACTAAGATCTTAAGGATATAGGAATTAATAGTTAAGAGAAAGGAGAGAAGAGGAGGACTTTAGTAAAAAGAAAGAAGGTAAAAGAGTATATTATAAGAGGAGGAGTAATAAAAAGGATTATAAATAAGGACTTTACTAATCTTAACTTAGATTTTCTTAATTTAGTAAATAGTAAAGATCTTTTAGTTACCTTAATCTATACCTAAATTTAACTAAAGACTATCTTTAAGGATAAGTTTATTAGAGATAATATTATAAAGTTCTTAAAGAAGTTTAATAAATAAATAAATATAAAAGGAATTTTAAATATATACTAACTTAATAAGCTAATAAATATAACTTAACTTTACTTAATAAAAGAGGTTAAGTTAATTATATTTTAATATAATTAGAAAGAGGCTAAGAAGTATTTAACTAAGTATTACTTTAAGTATAATATAATAATAGCTTAATCCTAATCCACAGTTAGTCTATTTCTTAGGTAGTAAGTTAGGTTTAAATACTATAGAGTAGCTACTTAAGCGGTATCTTAGCGTAAGGAATTATTAAGAGTAGAACTCTTAAAACTAATTACTTAGAATTACTTAGATTAATTAGTAAAGATCTAGACTATCTAACTATAAGAGCACCTCTCCCTTAAGTACCTATCTATATCTCTACTATAAAGACTAATTACCCTAATTATCTAACTATCTATTAATCCTTAATTATAGTAATTAATAGGTAATCTATTAATTACTCTTAATATAGTTACGTGATTATATATTCCTTTCTTCTACGTCCTACCTATAGCTAACCCTACTATAGTATATACGCCTTATATAAGAGTATTTATAATATTATTCCCCTCCTCCTTTAGTCTTATCCCTAAGGCTATAAAGTAAGCCGCCTAAGTAATCTAGTAATTTCTCCTCCTATATCCTTATATCCTAATATACCTACTAACTATATTACTAAATAAAAGTTAAAAGCCTCTTAGGCGTTATCCCTTTATTATAATAATCTTCTTATAGCTATTCTTATAAACCCCCTTCTTCTAACTATGCCTTCCTATATAGCCTATAAGGGTTATAGTATTACCTAATATTAGGTTTCTCCCTTAGATTCCTCTTAGTATATAGAGTGTATTTATCTTAATTTATCCTAGTATAACGTCTAAGGCGTTATACCTACTTAACTAAGGAATATTACTTCTTAGTATATTAAGCTTAAGCGTAAGTTAGAAGAGGTAAAAGAAAAAGTTCTTTACCTTTAAAAATAAAAGAAATTATAGTTTAAGAAAATAATATATATAGTTATATATAATATTAATAATATTAAAGAGTTAAAGTATATAGAATAAGAGGAAGTGGAATAACTTTAGAAGGCTATAAGGGTCCTTCTTACTCCTTCTAAGGATCTAGATCTTACTCTTATTTATTTTTTAGATACTAAGTTTAGTATTAAGTTATTAGATAGTACTTATATAATTAATTAGGAGGTATTCCTTAGGAATAGAACTATTTAAGTAGAGTTAAATAATTTATAAGATTCTTAATTAGTTCCTAGGTGTTTTTAGAGTTTAGATATCCCTTCTATTTAATAAGATAATAATAATTCTTAATATTTCCCTATACTCTAAGTATCCTCTTAACTTTATATTTATTAGTATTATTAACTATAATTCTTATAGTAAGTATAGAATTATCTAATACTTTCTTAAGTAATAATATATAAAATATTAGGTAAATTCTTATTCTATCTAGTAGTAATAATTTATAGTTAGTATTTAATATTTTTTATTTAATAAGGAATAGTCTAATTTTCTTCTAATTAAGTTTATTACTAGGTCACTTTATTTTAATATTTTTATAAATAAGGTAAACTTTATCTCCCTCCTCTAGGATTAGCGCTAGTAATCTCTTTTTATCTATATAATGTTTTATTTAATTTTATAAGAATATCTATTCTCACTATAAATGTTTTTATACTTCTATAATCATTTCTATATATACTATTACCACTAGCGCATTTATAATATATACCACATATATATTAATAATAAGGTTAAATCTATAGTTCGCCTTTAATAATAATATCTTTATACTATTAACCTTAGAGCTATTATAAGCCTATTATATAAATAGTAGCTATACTACCTAATTATCTTATTAGTAGTTAATATAGCTCTGTAGGTACTATTCTAGTATTTAGTTTAGAATCTCTATCTAACTATCTATTTATAGGTGGAATGCTATAGATAAGCTTTACTTAATCTATATAGTTTCTATTAGGTATTTCTAAAAGTTAGACATAAATAATTTATTATAATCTAATATAAGCTTTAGTAGTAATCTATATTATATAATAATAGTTTTAAAGAATATATATACTAAGTCTTTAGTATTACTTAATTCTATATAGGGAATATAATAAGTATACTTTATAAGTTTATCTATAATAACTAAGATACTATTATAAACTACTCCTATTATAGGTTCTTTTAACTTTAGTAGCTTAATAATAAAGTCTATTATAACTATCTACTATACTTATTCTAGTAGTAGTATTAGCTATAGTTCCTTATAAGGTGCATATTATAATACTTTCGCCTTTCTATATATATTATATTTATTTATAACTTATTATACTATTTTCTTACTTTCTAGGAAGTTATATAATCTTCTTAATCTATTAATCATTTTCCCTACACCCTAATATCTATATAATAGGTGTTTATATATCTCCTTAATAAGCTACTCTTAGAGTATACTAGGCATATATTATCACTTATTATATAAGAAGGTCTTACTTTTCTTAAATAGGTATAGCTTTATTTCCTAATTATCTAGGTAGTTATCTTTCTTTATATATAATATAATTCTTTATATCTATATATTATCTAGTTTAGCTTACTATATAGCGTTAATCTCTTAGGTGCCTAATATAAGGTTCCTATCCTTAGTTATATATAATAAGGGTATATTATCTACTTATTCTTCTAATCTTAAATCCTCTCTTTAGCTAAGTATATCTACTCTTCTATTTTTAGATCCTTTACAGTATATAATCTTAAAGTCATAATCTATAAAGGTTTTATATTATCTAATCTATTATTTATTTAGATCCTTTATAGTTATAAAGGAGGTTAAGTTCTTATAGTTAGTATAGACCTTAACCTTATAATTTACTCCTTTTAAATAGTATTTCTATTCCTTAAAGGCTTTAATAATAGCTATAAGTTCTTTATTATATATACCGTAATTTAATTCTAGTCTATAAAGTTTCTTTAAGAAGAAGGCGACTAGATATAGTTATCCTTTATTATCTTATTATCTAAGTTATCCTCTAAGTATA
>JAAHCF010000878.1:0-13051 GCA_038367545.1 Beauveria asiatica | reverse complement strand
TTTTTTTTTTTTTTTCTTTTTTTTCTTTTTTTCTTTTTTTTTTTTCTTTTTTTTTTCTTTTTTTAATTACAGCGTCATATCTCTTTTACCTTGTGGCTGTTCTTGGCTCCCTTTTTCCGACTGCAAAAAAGCCACGCGCGGTCAAATGTTGAGATTCATGCGGGTTACATGGCCGACGTGTGATCGCCATGAGCAGCATTGGCATCGTCCCATCTTCTACGTCGTCTCCTAGGTGGCTTCCCCCGCCATTTTTGCCAAGGACGGCCTACCCGCGCCATCCCACCATTATTATGCATGCCGCGCGCCGCTAGGAAGGCCATGATGCTACGCTACAGTTCCCCGTTGTCAAATGAGACGAAATGCTAATTAGTGGTGACTTTCAGTGCCTTTATTGTATGCGACCGAATCGGACGTATCCAGGCCACCCGGTTTCTTTGCATGCTCTGGATTGTCGGCATCATCATCTTCATGGTTGGCGGTGTCAATGGCAATCTCGGTGCCATTTACGCTGGTCGCTTTATTGCCGGTCTAGGCGTAGGACAGACGCCAGTCGTTGGGTATGTTGCATCAACTTCCGTGATGCCCTCCTCTCATTCTCGACCAGTTGCGTTTCCATCACTAACACGATGAGAAAAACAGTCCCGTCTACATTGCTGAAATTGCACCGGCGTCTATTCGCGGTTTATGCACATGCTTCTTCACCGGCGCCGTCTACATTGGAATCGTCCTCGCATACTTTACCAATTTTGGCGCCTCCATCCACATTTCAAACCACAGCCATAACCAGTGGCTGGTGCCTACCAGTCTGCACGTCATCATGGCGGGCCTGATTTTCATCCTCATGTTTTTCCAATATGAATCGCCTCGCTTCCTCGTCAAGCAAGGGAAGCCTGACAAGGCTGCCCAGGTTCTTGCCTACATCCGCCAGCAAAGCCCCGACAGCGACTACGTGGTTCGCGAAACGTCAATGATCCAGGCCGCCCTGGATCACGAGCTCGAGGCTACACGTGGTGTCGGCTTCTTTGGCATGGTCAAGGAAATGTTCCTCGACAAGAGCAACCTCTACCGCGTCTACCTTGCCACCATGGTGCAGCTGCTTTCTCAGTGGTCAGGTGCCGGCTCCATCACACTCTATGCGCCAGATCTCTTCAAGCTCATCGGCATCACTGGAAAGCAGGAAGGTCTCCTTGTCACAGCCGTGTTCGGCATCGTGAAATTGATTGCCGCATTGGCCTGCGCCCTCTTCCTCGTTGATGTCATTGGTCGCAAGTTGTCGCTTCTTCTTGGAATTACCCTGCAGTCCATCTCCATGATCTATGTTGCCAGCTTCCTCACCAGCGTCCCTCAACTAGGCGTTGTCAACGGCTTCAAACTCCCCGAAAAGGATGTCGCCAGCAGTCGCGCTGCCATTGCCATGGTAAGTCCCCCCTCCTCCACACCCAGCCATTACGGTGCTGCAACACCATACGTCAAGGACATGTACTAAAATATTCAACGTTGCAGATTTTCATTAGTGGCTTCGGCTGGGCGTTGGGATGGAACTCGATGCAATACCTCTTGACGGCAGAGCTGTTCCCTCTCCGTATTCGAGCGCTGGCGACTTCCTGGGCAATGACCCTGCACTTTGCCAACCAGTACGGCAACACCCGAGCTCTCCCCAACATGCTGCTCCCCCTTGACGACGGTGGCATCTCCCCCAAGGGCACTTTTTGGTGCTTTGCGGCCATTACCATCATTGGTGGGCTGTGGGTGCTCGTCTCTGTTCCCGAAACCAGCGGCCGTTCTCTCGAAAGCATGGATCGTCTGTTTGACCTTCCCTGGTACAGAATCGGCCTGTATGGCAATAAGGACGCCGAGCTTCAGGATGAAGCGTACAATGAAAAATCGCAGACTGCCCACGAGATGCAGGGGATGGGCCAGCACGTCGAAAAGGCAGGCCAGCATATCGAGGAGAAGCCTCGCACGCTTGGCGTTTGATAGGATGGGTGACTTGTAAAGTTTGTGAGTGGTTAGTTTTTGTTTTTAGCCCCACGTCGAGCGAAGCGAGGAAAAAAAAAAGAAAGAAAAAACAACAGACGGCGTGGTAGACGGAGGATATAATTGGTTGTATACCCAGGGTGGTGCTCGTTCTTTGTACAATTTGAACATGTTCAACTCTAGATCATTTGTATGAAATTTCCCATCTTGGCACTGCGCTCAAACCAAGGATTGCGAAATCTGCTCAACCTGTGGCACTTTATCTTTTTTCTGCTCCTAGTATACTTGAAGGATCCGGACCAAGATGATATTGACAACACAGCATGAACATCAAAAGCCTTGATATTGTATTGTGCATGCTTGCGCTAAACCAAAAGGTAGCTAACACAGGGACCAAATCTAGTGCACATAAACTGCAAGCCACCTATCGGGCCCTATCCTTGCCCTTGTCCTTTCGCCGACTCGGTGGCGATGGTGGTTCGTCCAAAGCGCCGCCCTGTACTTGCTCCTCCTCTTCCAAGATGGGCGCCGGCGGAGGAATCACCTTTATGGGCGCCGCTTGGTACCTGCATCGTCTCGAGCGCTCACCTTTCGGCCCAATGTACTGCGACAAGAGCATCTCCATTGTTCTGTCGTCGAGTGCCTCGAGACTCCCACCCTGCTTCACCCACGCCGAAATCGTGTCAATGGTGACCGGGGCCGCTTGCTGCCCTGGCGAAAAGGACAGATTCCTGAGCGCTTCGGCCTGGGCGTCCACGTCGCTGATGTCTCCCGCATTCGTTACTTGGGATAAGCGCGACGGGGTATACGGCGAGCCGCTGTAGCTGACGGACGAGCTCTCGCCGTTGGAGCGGCTGGAGAATTGGGGGTGGCGAGGTGCTTTGCTTTGGCATCTTTGCCTATGCGAATCGCTTCCCATGGCTGTGGGTACTGATGTGAGATTTAGGTACTTGAGGATTGATGCAGCAAAAGTCCCGCAAAGCTGCGCCTTGATACTACATGTATATATACATATTGATTTTGGTGGCTGCTTGTGTAACTCTAGAACGCTGGTTACAGGAGATTCGACATGCTTCTAGCCACGCGGGTTTCATCTAGCGGCCTTGCCAGAGCCATACATGAAAGCCTTGTTTTGGCTTATATATATAAAGTAGGGCGGGTTTATTTGATTGGATCACAGACATGACGTGCCACAAAGGCGCTCGAGGTTGTCGTTGAACAAGTATTAGCTTCCCAAGTACGCAAGACACGACGAGTGTAGTAACTTGTTTTTCTGTTCTCTTTTTAAAACGCTAGACTACTGTAGAAAACACGGTTTTGAGCTGCGCCTAATCACTGCATTCAAAGCCAGCATGGTCATGCATGTTGTCGCAGTGCCACAGCTTCAGCTCATCACCGCCCTTTCCCTGCGTTACATGGAAACCGGAGACGGTAAAGTTATTGCATCCTCCAGCCGAGGCACTGCACTGAAACCAGCCAGCGTGGCTCACATTCTTGGTACCCCATCCGCTGACGGAACTGGCTGCAAAGTCGTGCATCCGGAACTTGGACGACTGGCAATCCTTGCCGAGGCCGCCCTCGTAGTTTTCGCACTGCCAGGCAAAGAGAGGGTATCTGCGCACGCCCCGTAGCTTGACATCCTCGAGAACAATGTCCGACATGAAGCCCAGGCCGCCGCCGCCCCCGTTGGGGGGATAGCCCTTGGAGTTGCCGCCCCACGTCTTGAGATAGATGGCGTACGTGGTGTCGAAAAGGGTGATGTTTCTGGCGAGGAAGCTTGCAACGTGCTCGTACCGGTCCTTGTATTGTCCGACCGAGCCGATGGCGAGGCCTTGGCCGCCGTAGATTTCGCTATCCAAAACCCGAACGTTGCTCGAATTGCCCTTGAGGGCGACTGCATCATCACCGCACGTAATGCGCCACCTGCGGAGTGTGATATCGTCCGAGTAAATCGTGTCAATGCCATCAGTATTTAAAGTGTTCCACTGGCTCCGAGAGGTATTGTTGACGTAAATGTCTGTGAATTCGAGGTGCTTCGAGTAGGTCACCGCCATTGTCCACATTTGACTCTGCACAAAACGCATGCCGATAATTCTCGAGTTGGTCAGCCTGCGCCAGTTGATCATCATGGGGCGACGTGCAAGATTTCCCTGATTCTTGGCCCAGTCGTACCAGACCTGTCCATTGCCGTCAAGAGTGCCGACTCCATGGCCATCAAGGGTGACGTTGTTACCGCCGAAATACCAGACGGTGCTCTGGTTCTGGAAACCCACTGGCATAGACACTGATCGCCAATATTCAATGTCAGTGCTCCAAAGGAAGCGACCAAAGTGATGGATGTGGACGTTGTTCATCTTCATTGTTGTCATGTTACTCTTGATATTGTACACGGGGCCGGGAAAGACTATAATACTGTTTTTTCTGCAGTCATGGTTGAGTGCACGCATGATGGCATGGGCGTCGTCGCCTCCGTTTCCACTCGGAGGCACATAGCAGAGTCTTTTGCCGTCTGTCTTGCCATTGTTTATCCAGAATGCTTCATCACCGGCCAGGGTAGGAATAACGCCAGCCGCATCACCTCTGGCAGTAGCTAGCAGTGGGATGAAGCTCGCTAGAACCGAAAGGAATCGCATTGTTGTTGCCCCCGGCGAGGATCAGGGGATGGATCAATATGCGTTTGCGAGACAATCTCGAGGGGAAAAAAAGCTGGAACAGGAAGGGAATCTGCTCCTAGCTAAAAAGTGAGGCGCCCATCTGTGAGATTGGCTGGCGGAGGGAGAAGCAAGCCGGCGGGAGGCTTCACCGCGGCGCAAGTCAAAAGTACCGAGGTGCCTGACGGGCAGACGTCATTCAAGTAAGCCGCCAGCGGGTCATTGGCAAGAATGCCAAGTCATTGCCATACAGTGAGGGTCACATGTCTTTATGAGCGCTGCCTGAGAAGCGGCATCACGTTTCATCGCATGCGGCTGCACAAGGTCAGTGGAAATCAAGGGAAACACGACCGAGAATAAACAGGATACAAAGAAATATTGATTCTAGTCATGGAAATACGAATATATCGTTGAAATAACCATGTGACTGTCAATAAATCATCATTCTACATTCCATGAAGTAGTTGCGCTCAGTCGCTCGCAGCATCGCGCGTGTAAGTCGTAGTATGGAGGAATCTGGAGTTGTGGTGCTTGTTCTCGCCTCACCCCTTATACTCAAGGGTCTTTCGATACATGCCATTGATCCCCCACCCTAAATCCTGTGGGAAATGGGTCTTCAGGATCGAGAACGATTTGCTTGTAGCTAGTAATCCATGCTCGACCCTGTACAGTCGGCAGAATAGCATCATATTCGCCAACCTTTGTCGTGCCGCGAATATGGTTGACGAATTCCGTTCCAATAATACTGCGGTGACGAAAGACTTGCCCAATGTCGAGCTGGCCTCGCGCATGCATCACCGCCATTCTCGCACAAGTTCCGGTTCCGCACGGGCTGCGATCGAAGCGACCAGGCGACACCACGACGGTATTTTTGGCCATCTTGCAGCCGTCCCCCTCTTCAACCGGCTCCGTAATGGCAATGATGCTGACACCCTTGATGGAAGCATTCTCGGGATGGACTGGTGTGAATTGTGCTTGGACCGCGCGCTTCACGCGCTCACCGCGCTCCACGAGCAGAGGCCCATTCTCATTCGTGATTTCCAATCCAATAGCCTCGGCCTCGACCAGAGCATACCACATGCCGCCCCAGGCAACGTCAACCACTACTTGGCCGAGCCCCGGAACATGGACTTTGAGATCTAGAGCGGCCACAAAGGACGGGGCGTTGTCAAAAGCAACCGACTTGCACTTGCCACCCTCGCAGTGAGCCGTGACGCCAACGAGACCAGCAGCGGTGTCGAGATTCAACCTTGTGATTGGCTCCTTTATGGGTAGCATACCCGTCTCGAGCAGCACTGTAGTAGTACAGATGGCGTTTGAACCCGACATCGGAGCGTACTCGTCACTCTCCATGATCAGGAATCCTGCGTCGGCGCGGGGGTCGCATGGCGGCAGGACAAGATTGGTGTTCATCGAAGAGCGGCCACGGGGTTCGTTGAGAAGGAGTTGTCTCAAGTCATCCTTTTTGGTGAGGAAATGCTCGAGCTTCTCGTACATTGTCTTGCCCGGCACATCTAGCACGCCGCCGACAATGACATCTCCAACTTCTCCCTCTGAGTGGCACCCGACGACCGATATTGTCCGCAAAGACCTCATTACGAGAGGGAGAAATTCAGTGATGGATTGAGAATGAGTACGTAGGTTTGTGCACGAAAAGGCCAGTCACGCAGGAATGGCGGGGTACTACGGTGCATTTTGAAGGCCATTAATAAGCACTGTGAGACGGGCCAGATAGCCCACTGTCGAGGTCGACCAGTCGACTCGGACTGGAGCTGTTGAAAAAACTCGTTGATTATGATTGCGACGGAATGCTCTCAAATGTACTGTTTATAGATAGGCCATGCTTGACATGCCAACGTTTGACGGACCGCAAGCCGCTGACTACTGAGCCATGTCCGAGTCGGAGCCGCCGATCGAGTTTCGAGTCTGTTCGTATTTCATTCGAATAGAGGAAGGAATGGTACAACATCACTCTGAAGCAGGTGAGAAGATGTAACAGAGCAGTCTCGAGGAAAGACGGAGAAACACTCAACTAGGCGGGCTTATTAGGCGCGGGCAGGCCTAGTCGCTCAAGCGATTGATCTAATCAAGCCTTTTCCTCAAACCAACTTCCTCTCGCAAGTCTGTTTTGATTTTTCCCAAGTCCAAAATCTCTCGTCCTTGGCGGACATGCTCCACGTTTTGGACTGTGGAATGCACGCCACCGTCAAAGAGTGCGTCGATTTCCTCCAAGGTTTTGCCCTTGGTTTCGACCCAGTATACCGCCTAGAAAAGTCAAATCTGTGTCGGCAGGAGAGACGCTGTACTCACTATTAGTGCAAGGACTATAATGTCCCAAGAACCATTAATCATGTACATTTTCCATCCAATCTTATCCAGGCCAATGGGCATGACGAAAACAAGCAGCAGTCTAAAAGGCAGAAAAGAGTTAGCCACATGATGTGGATGCAACGATTGAAATACTCACGCCAGTCCATTCAGCACAAAACTTGACAGAGCGTTTCCATTAGCTCTGGTAGCATATGGCATGACCTCGGGCGGATATAGAGTGAGAAGTGGCGTCCAGGCAATCGAGTAGAAGCCCTGGAAAAGAAACATGACGGCAACATTGCCATAAACAAGGCCTTGGGATGCGCCACTCTTGTTGTCGGCGTACATTTTGGACAATCCTCCAATGATAAACAGGCATATGATGAGTAACGATTGTGACAGTAGCGCGGTTGGTTTGCGACCCCAAACATTTGCTAGCTGGGTGCCGACGAGGCAGGCGAGGAGACAGAAGGAATTGAGAACGACATTCTGCTCAGTCAGCCTCTTTATTAAATGTGTTTGATCAAGGATGCATCGCTACTCTACTCACTGCCTTGAGCTGGTCATTTGAACTGTCAATGCCGGCCGTCTTTAGTTCGTCGCCCAAGTAGTAGCTTGCAATAATGTTACCGGCAATACAAGAGAATGGCCCTGCAGATCCTCCTATCAGCACACGCTTCCGCGCAGTCGGTGTCTTGAAGATTTCCTTGGGGCTCATGGTGCGACCTTGTTTCTTCTCCCACTCGAGGGTATCGACAATTTGCTTGTATACCGCCATGGCCACTGGGTTGTGTAAGTCACCATTTGCATTTGTCAGCGCAACAACCACTCGCGCATCCTCGTATCGATCTCTTGCAACGAGCCAGCGAGGCGACTCGGGGATAAAAGGTAGGAAGAGCAAGCAGATGACTGAGAATATGGCTTGGAACAAGGAAGGGGCCCTCCATGCCCAGGTCGACTGCCATTTGCTGGTTCCGAGGGTGACGCCCGCGGCGATGAGTGCACCGATGTAGTAGCAATTGTTGAGAAGCTCGTTCATCGTCAGCCTTGCATGAATCCATTCTGTCGCATCCTGACAAAGGTACTCACACCTAAGCCCCATGTTCTCCAGCGACTGGGAAATGTTTCACTCAGGTACACAATTCCTGCGATGCCAGAAACTTGGCTTCCTGCACCTAGGACAATGCGAGCAATGACAAACATGGCGATATTCTGGGCCGCGCCCTGTAGAATAATACCGATGAGCGTCACCACTGTTCCCCAGAAAATAGCTGGTCGGCGACCCAGGCGATCGGCAATGACTCCGGCAAAAATTGGGCCAATGAAGCCGCCAATAAATGTTGATGCCGTATTAAGACCCTTGGTAGCTGGCGTGAGCCTAAAATAATCAGTGTACGAGGGTAAAATATTAAGGCCGTTTAGCATTGATCCATCGTAGCCTCCCGTCGTCGACTGGACGATTGAGCAGAGCACGAGGAGCACTGACAGAAGTGCTGTCGACTCAGGTGCCCAAGCCGGCATCCACGTTCCAGTCGGTACAGATCGCAGCATTTCGATAGTTGCTCATGGAAGTGTTTAGTTCAAAATATTTGCCGTTTGGCAAGATGGAAAAGCTGCTGATACTGTATCCGTAGCACGTGTAGCTATAGATAGCTACCTGGTAGTTAGCAGGCTCCTTCCCCCGCAGCCAGGAAGCGATGTCACGCTGGGGTACACTGTTGACTGCTGAGCGGTGTCATTGAATTGGAGATGCGCCCAAGTATCTCCCGACGGATATTCAGCCCAGTCAGTCGCTTTGGAGGGAAATGAAGGGGTTGTGCCTGTAAACCCCCAAGGAGGGCATGGACCTTGTCAAGCAGCAATCGGGTACCCTGTCCGATGTCCGTTTGTAGTACATTGAAGATACATGTTCAAGTCTCGTGAATGTAAATTTAGTAAGCTTGTCTCAGAATCCGCTCGTAACTAATAAATAGTCGCTAGTCTGGGGCAGAGTTACGGTCAGAGTCTATCCGTACTTTTGAATCTTGTATGACGATAAGCCCAATCCACCAAAATCTCCCCGCACGTAATACGCACAGCAACACCTCCCTCACACATCACGCTACCCGGCACAAGGCACCATGGCTCGCAAGCCCGTCATTGCCGTGGCTGGTCTCGCCTGCGAAACCTCGACTTTTAGCCCGTCCCGAACTTTGGCTCCGGCCTTTCACCCCCAAAGAGGACAAGAGATTGTCCAGCGGTATGCCTTTCTTCACAACGACCAGCCCGTGGGCCGGGATGCCGTCTGGAAAGGTGCTTTGATAGGCCACGCTCTGCCTGGTGGCATGGTGACGCGCGAGGCCTACGAGACGCTGTCAAATGAAATTGTTCAACGACTCGAGGGAATCATCAAGGAGCAGCCCATCGATGGTCTATGGTTTGACATCCATGGTGCCATGTGTGTCCAAGACCTCGACGACTCCGAGGCAGACCTTCTTGGCCGTATTCGCAACGTCATTGGGCCCGATGTTATCGTCTCGGCTTCCATGGACCTACACGGAAATGTCTCTCGCCATCTTGCGCACATGTGCGATCTAATCACTTGCTACCGCATGGCCCCCCATGAAGATACAATGGAAACCAAGGAGCGGGCTTGCCGCAATCTCATTACCGCTCTTCGCCCCTCCTCGCCAGGCAAGCGACCGCTCAAGGCCTGGATCCCGATCCCGATTTTGCTTCCTGGGGAGCAGACCTCTACGCGTATGGAGCCTGCCAAGCACATATATGCTGCTGTACCTGGTGTCGAGGCGACGGACGGTGTCGTAGATGCTGCTATCTGGGTTGGCTATGCTTGGGCTGACGAGCCGCGCAACCGCGCTGTTGTTGTCGTCACAGGGTGGGACAGGCTGGCTGTGTCTCGCGGGGCAGAGAAGCTGGCAAGTCTTTTCTGGGATGCGCACGCCGACTTTAAGTTTGTGGCGCCAACGGGCTCATTCGCAGAGTGTCTTGATGCCGCAGCCAAGTCTCCTGCCGCTGACCGGCCGTTTTTCATTTCCGACTCTGGCGACAACCCGACCGCAGGAGGCTCTGGCGATGTGACATGGGGCTTGACAAAACTACTCGCCCGCCCAGAGTTCAAATCGCTTGATTCCGGCTACACTGTAATCTACGCGAGCGTGCCCGGCCCCAAAGCTATCGAGGCTGCTGTTGCTGCAGGTGTCGGCGCCAACGTGACTGTCACGGCGGGCGCAGAAGTAGACAATCTGCATGCTCCTCCTTTGACCATGACGGGACGAGTCCACTCGATCAAGCACGGCGACAAAGATGCAGAGACAGAAGTCGTGCTACGCATAGGCTGCGTTCATGCCATCCTGACCAAACTCCGCAAGCCATATCACAAAGAAAAGGACTTTACAGACCTCAAGCTCGACCCGCGATCGGCTGACATCGTGATTGTCAAGATTGGCTATCTCGAGCCTCAGCTTTACGACATGGCAAAGGGCTGGATGCTGGGGCTCACTCCGGGCGGCGTTGACCAAAATCTTGAGAGACTGGGGCACCACAGGATACGCCGTCCAATGTGGCCTTTTGACAAGACATTCGAAAAAGTTCCAGATCTGAGCACTCGATGGATCTCTAGGTCGAATGAGCCACTCTCGGGCGCAGACGAGTGAATGATGACGGGAAAACAAGGAGACTCTTGGATAGGAAGAATGATGAATGTCCATGTATTTTTGTAATCAAGAGCAAAAACTATCTATCCGTGTCAAGTTTGAGAATGTCACCAACCAGAGCGCCACCAAGTTCACTGCAAAAATCAAGCGAGCAAGATGATAGCCTACCTGAAACATCTTGAACAAGAAATACACTCTCAACGTCTTTTACGGCCAAACGCTGGGGAGCTGGGACCTCTAGGACTAGGGCGAAAGCTAGGACCGAGATGATTGTCAATGATACCTCGGACGGGGACTATCGTGATGACAGCTAGGATCAGGATGATGGTGATGACAGCTATGGTCGGGATGATGGTGATGAAAGCTAGGGCCGGGAAAATAAACGCCAGGAATAGGACATGCAGGCACAGGAGGGTGTCCATGGAGGGACATGGCGAAGTGTCCATGGAAAGGGATAAAAGCGCCCATATGAGGGAAGAAGAAGACGGAATGCAGCTCATGCTCAGCATTGCTGTCGGACCATTTTTCATGCCTAGCCCACGGAGTGGCAACACGAGGACGGCTCTGCTTCGGGCCCGGGGCTGCATCCGCAGCCTTTTTGTTGCGAGTCAAAACATAGTACTCGATGATGGGCTCCACGGGCTGTCCACGGATGCTCCTCCTCGGGCGGTTTCCAGGATCCCCCGTCAGAGCCACACGACACGCTCGGCAGTGGCCCTTGGGAAGCTGGTCGCGAACGTAGGCAGACCGGTCCATGCGAATCGCCATGTTGCGGCAGACGTCGCCTGGGCGAACCTTGCTGCAGTACTTGCTGGACGCCATCCAGAGATCGACATTTTGGCAACGGATGCAGAGACCAAGGCTGAGAGTGGCCTTGCACATGATGAGTTTCTCGAGAGCGCTGTCGAACGGGTTGGTATAACTGTAGGCGAATCGTGCGCGGACCTGAGAAAGCTCGATTTTGTTCTTGTGCAAGACTGGCTGGAAACCGACTCTGATGAGTGAGGGAAATTTACCTTGTATTAGCTGATTGGCCGTGTTTTATAGTCTCGGGCAGGATAGGAGTGGAAAAGTGAAACGCCGTGTTACAATTTACGCGCTCCTTGACCTCGGACCATTGTGATGGTCTGTCTCACAGACGTGCGGAATAACAGACCAAGAGTACTGTACTATTATCTGAAAGCCTTTTCATTCCCAGAATCTTCATCGCCTACCCAGTGCAATTTCCAAGCCCAGCGGTTTCCTCAAAAAGCCTTCTCGAGTTTCCATCGGCCCTTGTCTCACTTTTGCCGAGTAGCGCCGTACCCAAGTCGCGGCAATGAGCTTCATTTCCATCTCGGCCACATTTCTACCCACGCAAGCGCGCGGGCCATGACTAAAAGGAATAAAGGCAGACTTTTGTCTCTGCGTGAGCGTATCCCATCGTTCAGGGCGGAACTCGTCCGCATCCGGGCCCCAAATGTCCTTGGAGTGATGCATGGTGTAGGTCGGCACGCTCAAGACGGTGCCCGCCGGGAACACGTGTCCGAGAATCGTGACGCCTGGAGAGCCCGGTGGAATCTGACGCGGCAGGCCGATTCCAGAGGTTGAGTGATGGCGGAGAGTCTCGTTGATGACATTGTTCAGGTACGGCAAGTCTCTCACCATGTCGTGCGAGGGCACCGGCGTGTCCCCGGGAATGGCCGCGTCCAGCTCCGCCTGGAGCTTGGCAAAGACGCGCGGGTTGCGGCAGAGGTAGTTGAGCAGCGCACAGGAAGAGTTTGAGGTTGTGTCGCTGCCCGCAATCAGCTGCGTCAGCGCCTCCGCGGTGAGCTCTTCGCGGCCGAGCGGCTCGCCCTTGTCGTCTCGCCCCTCCTGAAGCCGGGCGAGGAGATCTTTGCGGTCCACGTCGGGCGGATTCTCGATTCGGCTCTTGACCCTGGCAATGGCGATGCCCGCTAGATTTTGCACGGCCGCCAGCCCGTTGCTGAAGAAGGGATCGGGCAGCCAGCGTGCATACGGCCTGAGCTGAGGCAGGCAGCCCAGCGTGGCGCTCACCTCGCCTCGCCGGTTGAGGATTTCAATGGCGGAAGCGTATATGGGAGGGCTTGTGGGGGATTCCCTGACTTCTGTCAAGTCGATACCAGTCGCCAGCATGCCGAATGGGGCTCCAAAAGCAAGATCGCCGATGATGTCGAAAGCGAGGTAGTTGAACCAAGGCAGGCAATCGAGGTGAGCTTCCTTTTTGCCGTCTTGGTCACGCTTGTCGCTTTCATCAATCATTTTGTCAAATTGCCGGACAAAGAGCTCTAGGCAGCTTTTGATGTAGGGCTCGAATTGGCCCACGGACTTGGGAGAAAAAGTGTGCGATACAAGCTTTCTTTTGCGAGAGTGTTCTGCCCTATCGCGCGTGTTGAACAGACCGCGGCGAATAGATACAAATGCATCATAAAAGTCACTTTTTGATTATTAAAAAAAAAA